>PVLA01006859.1:0-75711 GCA_004027455.1 Hydrochoerus hydrochaeris | reverse complement strand
ATGCAAATAAATACATGAAGAAATGTGTGCTGTCACTGGTCATTCAAGAAATGCAAATTAAAACAGCTTTGATATTCCACCTTACTCCGGAAAGTATAGCTGCCATCAAGAAATCAACTGATAACAAATGTTGGTGAGGCTGTGGGGAAAAAGAACACTGCTCCACTATTGGTGGGAATGTAGACTGGTGTAACCATTATGGAAATCCATATGGAGAATTCTCAGAAGACTAGGATTGGAAGCCCCATTCAATCCAGCTATTCCCCTCCTGGGTATTGTCCCCAAAGAACTGAAAAGTTCATATCATAGTGATATATGTGCACCCATGTTCATAGCTGCACAATTTGTGATAGCTAAATCCTGGAAACAACCAAGATGCCCATGAACTGCACAGTGGATGAAAAAGATGTGGCATTTTTATACAATGGAATATTACTCAGCTATAAAAAAGGATAACCTTGAGGCCTTCATAGGCAAATGGAGACAACTTGAGACTATCCTCATTAGTGAAAAAAATAGGAATCATATTTATAAATATCATGTTGTGTCTCTAGTGTAAAAAGTAAATAAGAACTACAAGAGTAATAAAACCAAAATGTGTAATTGCTATTGTAAAAAAGAGAGGAAAAGAAAGTGCTGTAAGGGATGTAACTGCATGTATGTTTGAGTGCATAAAATAGATGACCATATTGCTGAATCTTTGTTGGATCTTTGAGCAGAACTGTTTGTAGTCTGACTGTTTGAATATTTACTATGTACCCTTTAAATTTGTAACTTGAACAACTACATCCAGGATGACAGTACGTAATTTATAAATTACTGATTTCTTAGTGGGGCATTTTCTCATTCTCCTTTTTCTTTCTTTCTTTTAGAATTCTGTATTGTTGCTACCCTCTTTTCTGTTTTGTTTTGTTTTTCTCTTCTCTTTAAATAAAATTTTAAAAATGTATAATTGCTACTATAAAAAAGAGGAAATATGAAGTGCTATAAAACATATAGCTGAATGTATATTTAGGTGTGTGGGATTGATGACCATATTTCTAAGTTCTTATTGGATTGTTGAACAGATCTGTTTGCACTCTCACTGCTTGAGTGTCCATTTTGTGTGCTTTAATTCTGTAACCTGAATAACTATTTCTAAAAGAACAATATGTAATTTATCAACTAGTGATTTCTTACTATTTATCTTCTTTTCTTGAAATTCTGCAATATTTCTACCTTTTTTCTGTTTTTTTTTCTCTTTAAAAAAAAAAAAGAATAAAATTAAAAGATTCCTCCAGGGTCTTAGGGGGGGCCACTACTAGTGCTGGTCTGTGACACTGAGGCTTAGTAACAAATCAGGAGTTGTCACCAGGATTAATAATTATGATTCCCACAGGTCACTTAGCAGTCCTGCCCTAGCAGCTACCTGTTACTGAGCTCCAAGCACATCAACAGGAGCATCCTACTACCCTAGAGCAGGTGATTCACCCACCACCTCATGCTGTCCTTTTTGGGGGTTCTCTGTCTGTGGACATCTTTAAACAATGGTCTCAGTCAGTGAATGCATGTTCGGTGGCCAATATGGGACTTGCAGTATACTCGTTACAACAAAGAGTTACAGAATGTGAGTAAATGATATGGAACAATGTCTAACATGGAGAGAATTGCTATCATTTGTTATTGACTGACCTCAGATCTCTGTGTGTCCTGAGTGACCAATCCTGGACTCTGACTCTGGATATTTGGATCCTCTACTGGCTGTGAATATTCAGACTTTTTCATGACCTCCTAGAATCTATTCGCCCTTCCTTTTGTAACCACACTCTTATTTCCCTGCTGGGAAACCAGCCCTACCAAACTAATTCCTTGTTATTAGAGATTTGACCTCATCTCAGATAGAGAGTAAAATTCACATCTAAGAAAATCTGCATATAGATCTTTATTGCTGGGACAGTGATTCAAAAATGGGCATGTGACTACTCAGAGGCAACAAGATATGAAAAAGACATCTTCTAAGTATCCTGAGAAAGCTATACTCAATATTTTCTGCTGAGAGAAAATCAAGGTCTAGAGCTGCTATTCTTCTTCTGTGATGTAAGAGTTAAGCCTGTCCTGGGATGGATCCCATAACAGGGGCCCAGGGATGAATGGGGAAGAATAGGGCTAGACATTTTTTTAAGCTATGCTTAAAGCCATCCACATTTCAGTTACATGAAACAATAGATTCCTTTTGTCTCCAGCTGATTAGATTTTGGTTTTATCATTTACAACCAAAATACTCTTAAGTGATACATGATCTGGCCTTGCTTTTCCTGATTTTACTACTTTGTGAATGTGCTCCACAATTTTCCTCCTTCCTGCCTTTGTTCGAGTTCATCTGTCTATCAGGGAGGCTCCTCCATATCTAAATTCTCTCCATTTTTCATTATTTAAGTCAATGGACAGCTTTTCTATAAAGAACTCCCTAAAATATTCAGACAAGATGAGGAATCAACTTAGCAACTTGTTCTTAAATGGTTTAAGAAGCCAGTACTCTTTGTGTTTCTCTGTGAGTTTCCTATCACTTTGTCAATATTTTTAAGTTTTTAAAAATAAGCATAAAATTTTTAAACTCATTGATGAGCTTATCATAGAGGGAACTTCACAACACTATTGTAAATAACACTCTTTCTATTAGGCAGAGTTGGCAACAAGCCTAAACATGTCTACTGTCTTGGACAAGGTAATGGGTCCGTTGCCCTATGGACAGAACACCCAGAACTTACTCAGATTCCTGGCCCCTAGTAACTCTCCAGATGTTTTTTGAATGAGTGACTAGACAGAGTTAGCTCTTGTACAGAGCCATTGATAGCCGGGTTGTATGTGAAAATCCATAAAATGGATTTTTCTCTCCATTTTATGAGATGTAAGAAAAGGTTAGTAGTGTTCTGGGGTCTGATATATCTAGTTGAATCATTCAGAAAGTAAAAGATTTTCTATCAACTGGAATAACTTGGTTGGTTCCTCACTGGATAGCAGGACAAAGGAAGATTCATGGAAGAATTTGTGACAGGAATGGACACATGGAAGGAAACTGATGTCACTATGCAATGACAAGAACAGCAGTTATTTGTTAGAAAAATAAACTGAATCCACTCAGCTTGTGGCACTGCCCCTGTGGTGATGCCAAGTTCACATTTGACACAACACCTCTCCCTCTTCTGGCCTCCTTCTGCTCTGTCTTTTCCTTTTTTTTGAAGGAATTTTTTCCATCAGATGTTCAAATTGCATGGCCCTATTTATGAATGCATTCATTGGCATGGTCATAAAATCCACCCAATACCATTGTGAGTATAATACCTCAGGAGATAAAAATCCCACTCTGGTTTACTAGGAAGAGACTACACTCAACCAGGTGCTAAGGCTGGACCTAAAGTCTAATCCAGAAATGACCTCAAAATGGCACTGGATGCAGATTAGTCTTGATTATCAACTTGATTGACTTGAGATATTCCTAGGAGATTAGTAAAGTACACTTGCA
The DNA here is from genome assembly GCA_004027455.1 of Hydrochoerus hydrochaeris. NCBI lineage: Eukaryota > Metazoa > Chordata > Mammalia > Rodentia > Hydrochaeridae > Hydrochoerus > Hydrochoerus hydrochaeris. Next base: position 72,209 of record PVLA01006859.1, on the reverse strand, counting down.
GATATGTGTGGGTGGGTCTTAGAGCCATGATTTGGGGGAATATATCTAGTCCTGGGCCCCTTCTTCTCATCCCGATTCCCTATCTCTCTGCCTCCTGGAGGCCATGAGGTGAACAGCTTTACTCAACTGTGCCCTCCACCATGATGTTTCTCCCTTGGAGCCAGCTGACTGCGTTAAACCCTCTGAAACTGTGAGGAAAAATAAACTCTCCATCCTTTCCATTGTATATATCAGGTTATTTTAATCCCAGCAACAAAAAGCTAATACACACTGTCCAGGCATCTAGTGAGGAACTTCTTCCTATGTCCCATACTAAGGAAAGAGAATTACACCAGGAGCTCAAAAGAGCCCATTCTGGGCCCCAATTCAGTGTTTGTATGGTTTAAGAAAATCACTTGACTTCTTAGGGTCTCAGGCTGCTAGCCAGTTAGGTAGATACATAGTCATCACAAGAATCAAATATATGTGAAAAGATTAAAAAACAGCTTCCAATACATAAAATCTATGATCAGTATGCAGATGCTAAGTTGGCTGCTACAGAGACATGAGACATTAGGGTGAAAAGAAGGTAGAATGGATTTAAGGAAGTTTGGTTTCATCTTTAGATGAGATGGAACAGCTAACCTCTTCCATGCCACCTTGGCACTCACTCTCCACTGGGCATTTGGTTGAAGAATCATTGGAAAAGGGATCTGGCTAGTGTACATGGCTAGATAACGTGTAGCCTCATTTTAGCACACAATGTGAACATATCTCCAGCAGACAACATCCATGATATTTGGCTACATTTGATATAACAGAAAGGAGTCTTTTATTACAGTCTTGTGTTATCTTCTTTTCCCTCCCATTTATGAAGAAGGGCTATTTTTCTCTAAGCCCTGTAAATTATATTACCAGCCCTAGTCTGGTATCTTTATCATTAAGGAGGAAAAACTAAGACAGCCATGATGTCAGTGAGGCATCACCAAGTTGCCACATGTCTTATGGTACTTGATTAGCAGGGAAAGCAACTCCCTCTACCAGGAAAAGTCACATTTTTGCTGGGAAAGATAATGCATGTCAGTAAATTTTTCTTTTGTAACTCAGGCTCTGAAGGCATTTTAAGAAACTTTTTGTCTAGAAGAGGGAGGAGTACCATTTCCCTCCAACTAAACGTTTCCATGTGGAATCTCCAGACCAATTAAAAATTATAATATGCAAATGTCTCTGGCATTTATGCTCATAAATATGTTTACAAATACTCCAGGGTGGTATGTTTTGCCTGCAAATTATGCGGCTGCTAGCCTTTGAAATATTTCTCAAAATTCTCTCTCAAAAAATGACATTATATAACCATAAATAGTTTATATCCACAATTTGCAAGTTTGCCGAAGTGGAATACCTTGGTAAGTGAATCCCATTTCTATTGCACCTGAAAAGTCCTTCTTTCTAGTTATAAGAAATAAGAAACCTATATTTTGTAGGCAAATGCCTACATTAGAGGAACTAAAGAGTTTAACCACAATATTTGTCTTGTGACTCATTTTAGCTGTGACAGTTTGACTATAATAATTATCACTTTCTCAAGAAATACTTAATGAACATAATAATATAATCCTGTGCACCACTATACTTTCTTGTTAAATCTTTTTAATCCATTATAGTAATGATAGGAAATAAGTTAAGCTATTATTAGACTAATGCAAGGCTGAATTTTCATATATTTTGCAAAAAAAAATGTACTTGGTGATACATATAATATTAAAGTACTAGTAGTCTGCATTTATTTGTATAATGTGAATACCTTGACAAGCTGCCTTGTGGGATCTAATGAAAGATCTTTCCACTCCAGTTGACTTAGGACTCATTAACCAAACGATGATTAAGCTGATCTATTTTGGGGGTAAAGACAAGCAGAGGAAGAGGGGAGGGAGTGTGCTGAGAGCAGAAGGGTTCAGGGGCCCCTTCAGCATATAAGTGCTAATGGTCCACTTGGAGTTGTGGTCATTTCCATCTCCCCAACATTCCTGCAGGCGCATGGCCCCTGCATGGACAGAGTTATCCACTCAGGTTGGCCTCTAGCACAAAGACCCCTGCAATTCTACAGAAGCGAAAACCTTGGTGAGCAGGCAGAGGTGGCTGGTTATGGGGCTGCAGTTAGTTAATCTTTCAGTATGATCATTCATTTCTAAAAGAAAATATTTCCCACTGGAAAACTTGTCTCTGTAATTTTAGGAAACTTTTTGTTTTGTTTTTTGTTTCTGGTGGGGGGTGGGTTGGAAAGGTCCACTATGATTTCCCCCTTAACACCTCCAAGGAAAGACTTCACAGTGAATCATGCACAAAGGAACTGGGGAAGAAATGGGTCCTGCCTCTCCTTGTACCTCCTTGCAATGTATTCATATGTGATAAAGGCTGGTCAGAGACCCTGAACTTCCAAACCCCACATAAAAATAATAACCTTTTTGGACAGAAACTTCCAGCCTCTTGTTCATTCATAGCTCAAGTCTATATGGCTCTTTTTCTCTTTTGTCTTAAAATGTGCCCTAGAAATCTTACATACATCCATGAGGCAGATCTTCTTCCTCAGTTTCCCTTCCATTATCTAATTAAAATGTGAATTCTCATTACTAAGTATGCCTAAGACATAAAATTCCAGGCAATCTTTCTTCAGTGAAAATATTTTTAGTAAGAAATTGAGAAATGACTGACAGAGGAAAACATTAAGGCAATTCATCCACTAGAGTATTAATCATCATACATAATAATATGATACAAAGTTGTAAATTAGGAGAATGAGGCCTCCTGCTCTGTTAAAACATAATATTCCACCCCACATCCCACTTAGTAAATTCTAAAATCACTTGCTCTAAATTTCTGGACAATCCCTCCCAGAGCCTGGAAGACCATGGCCAAGTGCATTTTATTCCAGAACCCCCTAACAGGGTAGCCTTAAGTGAAGTAGTTCAGTACAGAATCTCTGAACCCAGATGAGAAGTTGGAAGAATTCCTTTATATGTATAAATTTCCTTGTTAACCAAAGAGGCATTTTGCATTTTGATGTAATCTGTTCCTTCTGTCTAAAGAAACCAGGTCCATGTATGTGAAAGTGGCAGGATGTGACAGCTGATTTCCTAATATTGTTATTACACAGAGCTCAGTATTTGTTCTCAGAGCAGTAGCTGGATGGTGAGAATGGGATGTCAAGTTCTACAGAAAGGGCACTTAGGCTCCTCTGTCAGCTGGACTCACTTCATCCCAGCCCAGCCTAGACTGGAGGTCAGATTTAAGATAGGGCCACCTGGCTCAGAGGCATGTGCTGCTGTCCTGGGCAGCTGGCAGGCAAACCAGTGGTGGTAAAGAGATAAAATCTGGAGAAACATTATACTAGGAAGCAGAGAGTGTTCTCCTAGTTTTGGAGTCTAACACTGATTTGGGGAATAGAGCAGCCATGGGGGGAAGCACTGTGAGCCCAGGTTGGAGGGTCAGTAAGGACTTGGTACTGGCTGCCTATGATTCTACTTACCACTTTTGACCATGGATCACATATTAATATTTTTCTAGGCGTCAGAATCCAGTCCCTTTACTTCTTCTCTAAGAGGGGTCCAATGGATTCAAGATAAGTTGATGCAGCAAGGAAAAAATTTATTCAGTAAATCAAGAAACTGAGATGGTGGACTAGCATGCTAGAAAAAAATCCATCTTAGCACAAATTTCAAGTTCCTTTTATCTTAAGGCAAGGGGAACCACCAAAGAAGGGCACTCAGGTTAGGAAAGGACTGATGATTGGAGACTTCTAGGAAACACTGCAGTGGTCTGGAATGAGATGTTGCAAAGCTCAGTGCTTGGCTATCTGTCATTCGTGATAGCTACTCTTACCTTGTCATCTTCAGCCTTGAAAGGCAAAGAAAATGATTGGGGGCATTTCAGGTTAGTTTGATTCCAAACATATGCTGCTAGTTTGTGATAAATATTTCTTAAATTACTAATATGTCTATATGAAGACTTGATCAAAAACATTCTGACCCAAAGGTCAAGTTAGCAAGAGAGACAAACACAGTTTGAAGGTAGAGATGCCAACCTTTACCAACGTGTTTTACTCACTCATCAGATACCTGCGTGGGCTCAAATAAGGAACCAGTGCATTGGACAGAGGCAGACTTTGAATCCCTAAAAAGTAAGTTAGGCAACCATCTTCACACATCTTAGGTGTCATTGACAGCAAAGTTAGTGGAAGATACTAATATATCGCACAGTTATGTGACCTCCAAAACTGGGGATTTTTAAAGTCAACTAAAAGTAAATAAAGCTTCTATTTAAATTTACGGTTTCCCTCAAATTCAGCAGGACCCAGAGGAGCCAAGGAGAAAGTCAGTGTTACATTCTGCTTCTCTAACAAATTGCCACAAATTCAGTAGCTTAAAAAAACAAATTTATTCTCACAGCTCTGTATTTTGAAAGTCCAAAATAGGTCTCAGGAAACTCAAGCAGAGGCCTGTGTTTCTTCCAGACATTTTAGGAGAGTGTTCGTTCCCTTATCTGCTCCTCCCCACAGAAGGCTCCTTGCTTTCCTGGGCTCCAGATGCTCCTTCTCTGACCTCTATTTCTCTCTTCACACCTTCTGACACTGATCTGTCTGCCTCTGAGCAGGACATTTGGGAACACTTGGATTTACCCAGATAATTCACAATAGTGCTCCCAGGGCTAGAGTCTTAAACACATCAGCAGAGTCCCTTCTGCATGTAAGATAATTTTCAGATTAACAATTAGTGACTTTTTAGAACAATATAATCCCAGTATTGTACAAGACATACTAAAAATTATTTCTTATGTATCCAATATTCTACTTTAACTGAGCATCCTTGACTTTTATTTGCTAAATCTGGGATCCCTTGAAGAAGTCACAGAAATAGTGTTGGAATCATCTGGGAAAGATCTTTTGAAAGAGCTAATGCCCTACAATTAAGCCACTAGAGGATTTTGCTACTGCAATTTGCATTACATATAAGACTCATCAATTTTGTAAACTACAATCATAATTTGTTTAACACTTCCATATTTCCACATTAATAGTTTTCTAATCTCGGTTTTGTCTTCTCTGCATTTTTGACATTCATTCAGCTTTACCCATATATAAGATATATATTTCAAACCTGGGATTCCAATCAATGCAGCCAAGTGAATTTTTTATTTTCATAAAGACAACACCTGTTGCTTTCAAAAAACAGATGTGTGGCTCATTTGAACTCATGATTGAATCATTTGCTATTAGAATTCCTCTTTGACATCAATAAGATCAAGCTAATGCTAATAACCAGTTATATTCCTCATGTAGCAAAACATTCCCAGGGGTCTTTCATAAAATGCTATAACTTTTCAAACAGCATTATAGCCTGGATATTAAAAAGAGTTTTCACCAAATTGACTATCATGTAGGCTTTCTTAGCAGTGGGCAAACAGAAGTGTGACTAAGCCCCCAGATTATCTGACACTATTTTCGAAGAGATATGTATCCTTGCATGCACTGTATAATAATGTGAACCATATAGACTAACCCTGTAACACCAAAGTCTTGCTAGCCACATACATGTTATAAATTGTCCAAGTATCCATGTAGAAACCAGTGAAGTGAATTTTAATTTATTTTATTCAACATAGCCAAAGTGTTACCCTTATAATATGCAATCAGTAGAAGTATTGATGAGATATTTTTTGCATCTTTTCCCACTAAATCTTTGACATGCAGGCTGGGTTTTACCCTCACAACACATTTCCAGTGCTCTACAGCCACATTCAGCCGGTGGACTTCAAATTAGACAATACAACCCTAGATGGTACCAAGTATCCACCCAGTCCTGTGATTTTTCTGAACCTAGGAGCCCAAGCAAGTCAGAGACTGCCAATGCTGATGGAAACTGCAAGAGTTTCCATCATTTCTGAATCCTCTCAACCATCGGTGTATTTTTGAAATCCAAAACAGTCACCCCATTTGTTTGTACTGTCATTCTCTCAACCATAAAAGATGAATGCTGAGATGCACAAAGGCAATTAACTGGAATCAAGCAATTAGGAGAGAACTGTATGTTAATTTATTCCTTTTTACCTACAGGAAGAGGGAAGCAATAAATTAAAGAGCCTAAGGCTGAGGACCAGACAAGTCAGCTTTCTGAAAAACAAGTTTCCCACCTGCCTCCAATGTGAAATGACTCTTGATCCTCCAAAAAGAGTTATGACATTTTAAGGTGACTTGAAGTCTGAGCTTAGAGACAAGGAGCCTAGGGAGAGGGAGTCATATGGTTCCTTGGTTTTCCTAGAAAATGTATCTGGAATTAAGAGCATCAAAGCTACAGGGAAAGCAAAAATGGCTTGTAGACCCAAGGGAACTCACAAGCCTGGGCTGGCTCTCCAGGAAGGTAATGGTGTGGCCGAAGAATGTGTTTAATTATGCTGCTATATGAGAATAGATCTAAGAACTCGCTGACATGTCAGGTAGATGCCCCTGTGTCTATGGTTCACATATTGCATTTTTTAGGTTAATAAAATATACTTTAGGGGTTATAACTGTTTCCTTGGAGTCCAAGCTCTTAAAGCATGAGGGTTTTCAGCATTTACAAGATCACTGTGAACAGACTTACACTGTAGCTGTCAGAACATCCCCAAGTGACAACAGAAACAAAACTCCCATGATACCTATTGGACAGAACAGCTGTGCTCTACAGAAGATAGGCAGGTTGAACACTCCAAATGCATTCTAGATGGCAGTGACTCATGCTCTGGGGCTGACTTGCTCTTACCCATGTATGTGACATTTGGCCTCATTTTCTATGTTTCTCAACAAGAAAACTGCAACATTGACTGAGCCATCAGTAGTACTTTGAATAGTTAGATTTTCAAAGCCCCAACTGTGAAAGGAGAGCACAGATAAATAGCCTTGTGGCTATCAGCTAACATCCCACTCTGTGTCATCTACCTACTAATAATAGCTCCTGTTATATCTATATTATAACATGGGAAATAGAAGCTTCTCAACCAGGCAACCACAGGATGAGAGGTCATCTACTATCCATTCCAAATAAAGGAACCAATACTAAAGTACTAAGTCTAACATCCTGAATACTCATATTCTTTTTGGAAGATTTCATTTGAAGGAGATAGTTGGAGGAGGAAGTAAAGGGATATGAAATTCTGCTTTTAGGCTTCTTCTTGTGGTATTGTAGCCTCTGAAGTTCATGCTGCCATCTCTTTTAGGGTATGAAGAAAGTCACAGTCTCACAGATGCCTTCTGCTGTCTTTGCACAATCCTAATCCTGGAGAGACTCCTGACACTGAGAGGTCTAACTCTAACTCATTCTGGATTTGGGGACTGAAAACTACTTACATTCATGGTTTTAGCACATTCCAGAGACTCTGTGGAGAATCAATGGCCCAGTCCATTTCTATCATGCTCCAAAAGAGTCTGGTCATCTCATCATGGTTCTGCTGCTTTTCCAGGGGAACAAGTCATCTGTTAAGGACACCAAGTCTAAAGTCAGAGAACCAGCTAAGTCAGAGTGACTCCAAGTGCGATCTGAGACCCACAGTCTGATATGGGACCTATGGCTGCATTGCCTCAGGTCCAACCCAAGATGTGTGGGATCAGCTTGAACAACCTACCAGAAACCAATGCTTACTAGTGTTCAAGGCACCAGGCTGAATAACAAGGTTCATGGCTCTTATTCCTTAAATATGTTAGGCCCAAATCTGATCAGCTTCTTCCACAAAAAAAAAAAAAGGCAAAACAGATATCCTTTCTTCATATCTATTCATTCAAAACTTCATTGGCAACCACTATATTAGGCTGGGCTATACCTAAGAAAGCCCACCCTACATGTGCACAGTGAGAGTTGCACAGCATTGTGAATGCACTCAATACCAATGAATGATAACTTAAAATATCATAAAGTAGAAAAATGTATGACAAGCAAAAGGAAAAAATACAGTCAGAATAGAAAAAGAATCAAACTCATATAACAGTGTTTTGGCTTATATCTAGATGTCCCCTCAAAGCCTCATGGGGTCCCATAGGTGGGCTTTTCAGAGGTGGCTAGATCTAGGGTTGATGCTATTGGGATCAAGGATGTGATTCCATGAATGATTCAAGGTATGACGCTAGGATTAAGGTTGTAAGTGCTACACACCCTAAGGTCAGGTAACCTGGATAAACTATAAGGGACAGAAGGAGCTCTCATTACTTGTGCTTCTCACTTATTGCTGATTGCTGTTGCTATTTATCTTCTCTTCTGCCATGCCATCTTGCCTTGAAACCAGCCAACATTGGATTGAAACTTCTACATACTGTGAGCCAAATAAACCTTTCCTCCTTTAACTTTTTGAGTGTTGGGTATTTTGTCTCAGTAATGAGAAAAGTAACTAAGACATAGAGATATTGGATTATCAAACATGAAATGTAAAATAATCACAATTTGTTATGATTTGCATCTAGGTGATCCCCCAAAGCCTCATTCAGTCAGAGGGATTTTTGGGAGGTGGCTGAATCTAGAATGCATGATTGATTTGTAGGACAATGTTTAGACTAAGGGTAGGTGATTGCTGGATCTGTCCAATGATTGGACTAGCACCCAGGAGACTGGACACAATATAAGGGACAGGAAAAGGCTTGTATTGGTCTCTCATTTGTTGCCTCTGCTGTCTTTCACCATCATGAACTGTTGTTCCTCTGCCATGCGTCATCCTGCCTTGAAGCCAGCAATTATTAACTGAAACCTCTACAAACTGTGAGCTAAATAACCTTTCTTCCTTTAAATTTGGGTATCAGGTATTTTGTCTCAACAATGAGAGAATAGTAATTAAGACATTTGTTAATGACTGTAATGAAAAAATGGATAATATGCAAGAACAGATGGTAAATGTAAGCAGAGAGAAATTCTAAGGAAAAAAATCAAAAGAAAGGGTCAGGGGTTTAGCTTAGTGGCATAAGTGCTTGCCTGGTAAGTGCAAGGTCATTAGTTGTATCCCTGGTACAAAAAAAAAATCAAAAGAAAAAGGAGGAATGAAGAAAAATAGTAACAGATATAACAATAATCTTTAACAATTGTCTTCTTAATTATAGTTTTTCATCTGATTTTATTAATATTAACAACCAAACTTACACATACAGATGATGTAGATAGTAAGGAAAGATGAAACATGATCAAAAATGGAATCAGTGAGCTTGAATATAGACCAATAGCAATTTCCAAACTGATGCAAGAAATGAAACCAACAAATAGAACAGAACATCTGAGAATGATGGCAAATTTTCAGAAAGCATAACAAATGCAAAATAGGAAAACCACAAGAAACAAAGAGGGGAATAGAAGAAATATCTGTGTCAATAATGGCCAAGAACTTTCTAGAATTCATGACAGACCCTCAACCCGATTCTAAATTTCAGAGAACATTAGTAGAATAAATATCAAAAACTACATACAGACATACAATATTTAGACTGCAGAATACCAAAGACAAAGAAAAAAATCTTGGAAGTCAAAGAGAAGGGGGAAACCATTTTATGTGTAAATGAATAAGAATTACAGAGAGAACATTATTTTAGAGACCATCTGAGCATGGGATGAAAAACTTTCTGTTGAAATTGGTGGGGGGGAACCTCACTAATTTAGTATTATATATTCAGAGAAATTATCCTTTTAAAGTGAAACAGAAGTAAAGATTTTTCACACAAACATAAAGGAAGGAAATTCACCAACATGAAATGTTAAAAGATTTTTTTCAAGCACAAAGAAAAGATAAAGGTCAAAGAATTGAATCCACACAGAAAAAGGAAGAAATTGGCAGTATACAACATCAGCATTAAAAGATCAATAACTTTCTATATACCAATAATGAACTATCTGGGAAAGAAATCAGGAAGACAATTTCATTCACATTAGCTACAAAAAGTAAAGTAAAACACCTAGGAATCAACCTAACCAAGGATGTAAAATATCTCTACAATGAAAATTACAGAAAATTGAAGAAATAAATTGATGAAAACACCATAGGTTGGAAAGACCTCCCCTATTCATGAATCAGCACAATACTGTTAAAATAACTATGTTACATAAAGCAACATACAGACACAGTACAATTCCAATCACAATACCAATGACTTTCCTCACAGAACCTGGAAAAGCAATCTTAAAATTCATACAGAAGCACAGAAGTTCCAAAATAGCCACAGCTATCCTATGCAAAAAGACCAAGACTAGAGGATCACAATACCAGATTTCAAAACACAGTACAATTTCATCTTCAGTGCAACCCATGTGAAGTCATGGAAGGTGGCCCCTCCCACTCCAGGTGCACCAGGACCCAGATGAACTATGCTGGAAGGCCCAGAGAATGGCCCCTCTCCTGGCTGCTGCCTCAACTGATGCAAATGACCCAGAGACCAGAGGAAATGTTGGTATACTGTGCCAACTTCAGAAGTCTAGAAGCTTAACTAAGTAACTCAGCAGTTCTCTATTCTGGGGTGTAAAGGACATGCTATTACCTCAATAGGATATTGTCCATTGTGGCCATTTGAGAAGCTCAGAAGTTTAATTAAGTGCTTCCCGCTTTTTTGCTCCTTTGTGCTTGTCACTTTTGGTATCTGCTGCAATTGCCATGGATGGTTGGCCCTCAGCCACACCACCCTGCCTTGGAGCCAGCTGAGTATGGACTGAAACCTCCACAAACAGTAAGCTAAATAAACCTTTCCTTCCAGCCAGCAACACAGCATTGTCTCAACCAGGATTCATGGGATAGTCAGGCCAGAAAAGTAGCATAAAAAGTCTACAGCAACCATAACAATATGAGCCTACAGGTTGTAAGTTAGGTGAACCTGCTTTGTGCTTGGGAACAAAGACACACAGAGTAGAAGGAAGGCAGATTGGGTCATCTCTGTTTTCTATTTTTTGTGTGTTTTTTTGTTCCTTGCTTGCTTTGCTTTGATTTTTTTTCTTTTTCATTTTTTCTTTTCCTTTTTTCTTTTTTTTCCTTCTTCTCTAAATAGGGGAGAACCCCAGCCACAGAAAACTAATCTAATCCCCCACATGCAAAGATCAACCTCACATAACCCCTTCCTTACTTTCTCATTCTCTCTATTCTGCCCTCCCCTCTAGTCTCCCAAAGTGTGTGTGATCATCCTTTGTCCTCCAATCATGCTTCTGCTTTCTTTTCAGTTATCTGTGTTTTATCCACTAGCCTTCTTAAATATTCCCACCACAGGGTAAAACCATTCTACCAAAGGAAACACTTTGAACACAAGCTAAAAATTTACAATCAGTTCTGTTACATAATTGTACATTTTGAGTCTATGCTTTAAGGTACAAAACTGATACTTTAAAATTGATATCTTGTCAGTTTCTAAACTGTGCTTGATGCTATCATTATTGCTAATTATACTACTTTAGCTAGGATGTCATATCTGCTGTAATCAGTTGTTCTCCCATCTGTAACAATACTGGGAAACTCTGGGGTAATCATCTCACAACAGCCCAGCACTAAAGAATGCAGGGACTGAACCAAAGAGATCAACATCTCACTCTTAATTAACTGAAAAGTAGAATCTCAAAACAGACACAAGCCAAGAACCTCCTTACACAGAAGACATCCCTGAGGAACAGATTTTTCCTAGGGAAAACTTGATAATAGTGACATGGCTTCCTATTACCGAAACACACAAGAATTATCACAGAAAACAAAATAAAAATTTTTGAGATAGAAAATGGCAAGACACAGAAGCAACATGGAACCTCAGAATTCTAGCCCACCCAGAAAAAGTCAGTCAACAAGACAGAGAAAAATGGAAGGCACACATGAAATTTCTGAAATGATAGCAACTGAAGGAAAAAAAACAAATCAATGAGGCTACATAGGAAATCAGACCAGAAATAATCTCTCAGGTCAAAAAAAGAAATTGTCAACATTTATAAAAGAATTGCCCAGCAAATCTAGAACAGAGATAGATTTTTTAAAATAGTTGATGTTAGGGAGAGAAATGAGGAATGCTCAATACAGGAAAGATAGACAATGCATGAAAAGGATTTAAAAAGATATCCAAAAAAGTAAAAATGTGACCGAAAGCTGGCAAGCCCACTTGAGCAAAGCTGAAGATAGATTTTCAGACCTATCATGGCTAGCAATCATGAAAGGAAAGATCTCTTGAAAATAACAAAAGGTGAGGAAATAATAATTCAATAGCTGCAAGAAGATACAAAGAAAAAACAACATGAGCCTGATAAATGACTATGAAAACTGAGGAGTCAATACAAATGACATAACAAGTCTATTTCTAGAAATAATAGCAAAAAACTTCTCAAATATGAGAACAGAATCTGACATACAGATAAGTAAGGCAAATAACACTCCAATTGGCCATAGCTAAAAAATATCTACAACCAGACATATAATAATCAAGATCCCAGAAATTCAGCACAACAACAGAATAATAAAAGCTGTATAGATCTCATGTATAGATCTCCTATACAGCAAAGCCCATCAGAATCATGGCACATTTCTCAACACAAACCATCAAATGAAGAAGAGCTTGCAGTGATATATTTCAAGTCTTGAAAGAAAACAAGTTCCAGTTCACACTGATGTATCATGCAAAACTATCTTACAAAATTAAGGGAGAAATAAGATATTTCAATGACAAAGAACAACTGAAGAAATTCATGACCATCAAACCAACACTATAAAGAGTACTAAAAGATATTTTAGACAGATAAAAGTGACCACAACTCCCAGAAAAACAACAGAAAGAAGTCATCAGGCTGGACAAACAATTAAACAGAGGGGAAAATCAGGAAACCAACAGCAGTAAAATAACATAACAACATAAGCCAATACATATCAATTATCACCATTATTGTAAATGGCCACAACTCACTAATCAAAAGAAAGAGATTGGCAGAATAAATCAAGAAACAAGATCCAATAATAAGCTGTATACAAGAGACACATTTAACTAGAAAAGAAACTCACAGACTGAAAGTCAAAGTATGGAAAACAATACTCCATGCAACAGGAACCCAGAAAAAAAGCAAGGGTAGCTATTCTGCTTGCAGACAATGTGAACTTCAAGAATGATCAAATGAGATAAAGAAGGTCACTACATACTTGTTAGGAGAAAAATTTCAAGGGGAAGTTATAACAATCATATATATATATATATATATATATATATATATATATATATATATCAAATACAAGAGTACCCAACTATATAAGAAAATATTAATAGACATGAAAAATCAAATAAGCAATAATGTAATTCTAAAAGGGGACCTTAATACCCCGTTTTTACAAGGAGATAGATCAACTAGACAAAAAACATCAGAAAGGAAATAACAGAACTGAAACAAACTTGTGAACAAATGGACTCAGTAGACGTTTACAGAATGTTCCACCCAACAACATCAGAATATACATTCTTCTCAGCTGCACACAGGATTTTCTCTAAAATAGACCATGTAATAGCCCATAGAACATGAATTTCAATTCAAAGGAATTGAAATTATCCAATGTATATTAGCTGGCCATACTGCAACAAAATTGGAAATTAAAGACGAAAGAAACTGCAAAACCTCTGTAAACACATGGAAATTAAGTTAACATGCTCCTGATCAACCAATGGGCCACAGAAGTAATTAAAGAAGAAATTAAATAATATCTGAAGTTAAATGTAAATGCAGATACAACTTACCAATGTGAGACAATAAAAGCAATCCTAAGAGGCAAATTTATACTGGTAAATTCTCACATCAAGAAAACAGAATGAGCGTAAACAACCTACTATTATACCTCAAGAATAAGAAGAGGAAGAACAAACCTCAAACCCATACAAGGGAGGAAATTACAAAGAATAGAGCAGAAATAACTGGGACTAAGCAAACAATACAAAGAATTAACAAATCAAAGAGTTGGTTCATTGAAAGAATAAATTAAATTGATAAACCCCTGGCCCACCTTATCAAAAAAAGGAAACAAAAAACTCAAATTCATGCAATGAGGAATGAAAAGGTTGAAATCACTACAGACCCTGTGGAAATACAGAAGCTCATTGATGTCTACTCTGAAAATCTTTACTTGCAGAGAATGGAAAATAGGAAAAAATGGACAGATTCCTAGAAATGTATGACTTACCAAAGCTGAATCAAGAAGATATAAAAATTCTGAATAACCCAATATCAGTTAATGAAATTGAAAATGTAATTAAAGCTTACCAACAAAGAAAAGCCCAGGTCCTGAAGAGTTCATGGCTGAATTCTACAAGAAATTTAGAGAATATTTAACAACAATAGCCTTCAAACTATTTAATGAAATTGAATGGGAAGCAATTCTCCCTAATTCCTAAAATGTAATGTCAATACTCCTCAAAATCTTTAATGAAATTGAAAGGGAAGAAATTTTCACTAACTAATTCCTGGAGGCAGGTAATACATGGATACCAAAACCAGAGAAAGACCTAACCGAAAAAGAAAACTATAGAACAATCTCCCAAATTAAGATAGATGCAAAAGTCCTCAATAAAATGAGGAAACAGAATGCAGCAGTCCATCAAGAAGATTATAATAGCTAAATCTTGGAAACAACTAAAATGCCCATCAACCATAGAATAGATGAAAAAGATGTAGTATTTCTATATAATGGAATATTACTAGCTATAAAAAGGATGATCATGAGGCTTTTATTGGTAAATGGAGGCAACTTGAGACTATCCTCATAAGTAAAATAAATCAGACTCATGTTTGTAAATATTGTATTGTCTCTCTAGCATAAAAATAATAAAAAACTGAAAGTAATAAGATCCAAAAATGTATAATAGATATTGGAATAATGAAAGGGAAAGTGCTCTAAAGGATATAACTGTATGTATGTTTAAGTGTGCAAGATAGATAACCATACTACTAAGTTTTTGTTACTTTATCAAACAGAATAGTTTGTACTGTCATTGTTTGATTGTCTGCCCACTCTTTATGCTTTGATTTTGTAACTTGAACAACTACTTCTAAGATAACAATATGTAATTCATCTACTAGTGATTTCTTGCTATTTTTTTGAAATTCTCTATTATTTCTACCCTTTTTTCAGTTTTGTTTTTTTCTCTAAATAAAAAAAAAGATTATACAGCATGACCAAGGGGGATTCATCCCAGAATGCAGGGATAGTTCAATATACAAAATTAAATGAACATACTACACCAAATCAGCAGAGCCAAAGGCCAAAATCACATGATAACCTCAATAGATGTAGAAGAAGGTTTTGATAAAGTCCAATATTCATTCATGATTAAAAACCCCCACAAAAATTGTAATAGATGATCTTTAACTCAGTCTGATAAAAGCCATCTATGACAAACCAATAGTCAATATCATACAAAATGAACAAAAACTGAAAGCTTCCACTGTAAAATCAGGAACAATACAAGGTTGTTTACTACCAACACTCCTATTCAACATATTTCTGGATACAATAGCCAGAGCAATTAAACAAGAGAGAGAAATAAATGAAATAAGAATAAGAAAGGCAAAAGTTAAACTATCATTATTTGTGAGTGACATGATACTCTACCTAGAAAATGGTAAACATGCCACCAAAGATTTCTAGAATTAATAAGCAAATTCAGTAGCATAGCTAGATATAAAGTCAACACTCAAAACTCAATAGCATTCCTGTACATAAATGACAAAGTCACTGAGAAAGAAATTAGGGAATCCATACCCTTCACAATAGAATACACACACACACACACAAAGAAATGCTTGGGAAACAGTCTAACATAGAAAATAAAAGATCTATACACTGAAAATTACAGCACTCTAAAAAACAAGATTGAAGAAGATATCAGAAAATGGAAAGATATCCCTCTCTCATGGATAGGAAGAAGCAAAATTATGAAAATGCCCATACTGCCAAAACTGTTATACAGATTTAATGCAGCCCCAATCAAAATACCATCAGCAT
This sequence comes from Hydrochoerus hydrochaeris, assembly GCA_004027455.1. Taxonomy (NCBI): domain Eukaryota; kingdom Metazoa; phylum Chordata; class Mammalia; order Rodentia; family Hydrochaeridae; genus Hydrochoerus; species Hydrochoerus hydrochaeris. The sequence goes on along the minus strand of PVLA01006859.1, from coordinate 56,240 downwards.
ACCTTACAGATCTTGAGAAAACATTCCTAAAATTCACTTGGTACCAGAAGTGATCTAGAATAGCAAAGGTAATTCTGGACAACAAAGATAAGGCAGGAGGCATCAAAATTCCTGCCTTGAAATTACACTACAAAGATACTGTGATAAAATCCACATAATACTGGCAAAAAAAAAAAAACGACCTAAGGATCAGTGGAGCAGATTAAAAGATGTAGACAAACTTCAAAAGAACTCAGCTACCTTATCTTCAACAAAGTAGTCAAATAGGTTCACCAGAGGAAAAGTAGCTTCTTTAATAAATGGTGCTAGAAAAACTTGCTCTCCACATGCTGAAAACTAAAACTAGACACATCTACCACCATGCACTAAAGTCAAAATGGATCAAAGATCTAAATATTAGAGCAGAAACACTAAATCTACTGAAAGACAAAGCAGGTAGAAATCTTCAAGACATAGGCATGGGCAGAGAGTTCATAAACAGAAAAACAAACTGCATGGCAAGCACATCAAAGAATAAGCAACTGGGAAGTCATCTTATTAAAATCTTTTACACATCAAAAGAAATCACCAGTGGACTGAAAAGACAACCTATAGAGTGGAATAAAATTTTATCCAACTGTTGCTCAGGCAAAGGACTGCTATATAGAACACATAAACAACTGGAAAACATCAGACCCTCAAATTCAAAGACCCAGTCCAAAAATGGGCATCTGAAATGAATATGCACTTCTCAACTGAAGAAATATAAATGCCATATAAATACATGAAAAATGTTCAACATCATTTGTCATTTGAGAAGGGCAAAGTAAAACAACACTGAGATTCCATCTCACTCCAGAAAAATGGCTATAATCAAGAAATCAACCAATAACAGAGCTACAGAGGAAAAGGATTTATTGGTGGTGGAAATTTAAACTGGTATAACCACTGTGGAAATCAATGCGGGGATTCCTCAAAACCTCGGTTTTGAGGTCCTATTCTATCCAGCTATTCCTCTTCTGGGCATTTTCCCAGAAGAGTTGAAAACATCATACTACAGTAATATATGTGCATTCATGTTTATAGCAGCACAATTTGTAATATCTAAATCTTGGAAACAACTCAAATGTCCATTGACCAAAGAATGGATTAAAAAGGTATGGCATTTTTATACAATGGAGTACCACTCAGCTATAAAGGACAAACTCTAATCTTTCATAGGTAAATGGATGCAACTTGAGACCATACTCATAAGTGGAATAAATCAGACTCACATATGTAAACATCAAATTGCTCAGTTTTAAGAAACTGAAAGAGTAAATAAGGTCTAAAATCTACAAACAGATATTGTTAAAGGGAAAGAAACTTCCCATAAAGAAAGAACAACTGGGATAGGAGAAAGGAGAAAAGGAAGGGAAAAGAAAAATAAATAAATATACATTATACACACACACACACACGATAGCTAAGATAATTATATTACTAATTTCTATTAGCTCATTGAAAAGAACAGTTTGTGCTTATACTGTTTGATCAATTTTTTAAAGTTAGTTTTTATTTTAAAGAGAATAAATCCAAACAAAATAAAAGAAAATAGACCCAATCAAAATAAAGTAATGAACACTATACCAGACTTCAAAACAAGATAATAGGAAATCAACAATAGCTACCATAATGCCTCTTGTTATCTTCAAAATAGCTGCCTATACCATAAGACATAAAGAAATCAAGCAAAACAAAACAGTATAAAATCAATCAAAACAAAACAATGAAAATGATACAGGGATTCAAAACAAAATATTAGGAAATCAACAATAGCTACCTTACAATATCTTATCTTTGAAATAGCTTCTCATACCATTAAACACAACAAAACAAAACAGAATAAAACAAAACAATCAAGGGCTTCAAAACAAGATAACAGGAAATTAACAATGGCTACCACCTTCCATTTTTAGATATTTCTTCCCCTTTCACTTTCACAATATCTGTTGTACATTTTGGATCCTGTTCACTCCTTCAGTTTTTTGTACTAGGGAGATACTATGATGTTCACCCATGTGAATCCAAACCATTTCACCCATGAGCATGATCTCAGTTGCATCCATTTACCCACAATAGTCTCATGATTATCCTTCTTTATAGCTGAATAGTTTTCCATTATATAAAAATACCATGTCTTTCTTATCCATTCTGTGGTTGATGGACTTTGTTTCAGTTCCCTGTTACATGGAACATTGTTTTCTTGCCTTTGACTTTTGGTCTATGTATTTCCTTTTGAGTTAAAATGTGTTTCTTGTATACATGTATTGGTTACTTTTACTGTTCTCTCATTGCTGGGACAAAATATCTGAATCCAAAATTAAGGAAGGAAAGGTTTACTTATCTTACAGTTTTTCAAGGTGTCAGTCCATAATCAGCTGGCTCCAACGAAGGGTGGCACTGGGGCAACACTTCAAGACAGCAACCAAAGCAAAAAGGGGAAATCAAGCCTCTTTTCCTCCCTTAAATTGTACACAGCCCCTCCCCACACACACACAACTTCAGGGCCGGTGTTGCACTCACAAAATCTCCTTGCCCTCCTCTTATACAGGACAAGGATATTTACAAAGTAAGAGCCCTGGCTCCCTGCTGAGTCTCTCAGTTAAACTTTTAATCTTCTCATGGTTGACACATTGTGTCAACTTAACAATACATCATATTGATGATCATTGTTTCTTAATCCACTCTCCCTATGTTTCTTTTTATTGGAGAATTGAGGCCATCCACATTAATGGTTATGACCAACATGCACTGGTTTATCTCTGTCTTGCTCTTTTCCTGCGGTTGGCTCCCTACTTTCCCTTCTGTTCAATTGCTTGCCCCACTAGGTGATCTGCCTCTGCCAATGTGATATTATTTTTTATCTGATTTCTTTTACAGACTCATGAAGCAGATTCTTTACTTTCATTGCCATCATCCCAGAAATTTCAGAAGTGCAACTTCTAATTTCTTCCATGTCTATTTCTCCTGGGCTTTTTCTCTGTGGGCTGGAGACCAGAGATTGCCTTTTGCTCTTCCATCTTGACATTTTCCTGGTTTCCTCTGGACAAGCCAGTTGTGGGGTCCCAGGCACTTCTCACATTAGCTACCCATCCACACAGTGTAGGGGAGTGGGTCAGGCTCCTGCATTTCTCCTAATGTAGATTACTGGGGAGGCAGTGGGAGCATGGTAGACTTCTCTGAAGAGTGGCTGACTGGTCCTAACGATCCACACTGGCTACAGGTCCCTGATGGTGGCCTTCACGCTTATGGGGCTGGCATTGGCTACTTTTCTCCCAGCTTGAGCAAGCTACCCATGGGAGTGTTCTGATGATGGCCCTCATGCACACAGGGGCAGAACTGGCTCTGTTTGATCAATTTTGCATACCTGTATAATGAAATCTGAGCAACTACTTTCAAGATAGCAATATGCAATATCTTAACCATTGTTAATTTCCTATTGTTTTGTTTTGAAATTCTATACTATTGTTTTTTATTGTTTTTCTCTCTTTAAAATGAAAACAGTGTAGAACCATAATAATAAAAAGAATATGGTATTGGCATTAAAACAGATATATAGATCAATGAAATAGAACAGAGGACCCAGAAACAAACCTATGCATCTGTAGCAATCTGACTCTCAGACAAAAAAGCCAAAAACACAATTAGAAAAGAGACAGTGTCTTTAAAAAGTGGTGCCAGGAAAACTGGGTATCTATACGTAGAAGACTGAAATTAGATCCCTCTCTCTTTCCCTGTATGAAAATCAACTCAAAATGGATCAAAGGTCTTAATATAGAACCTGGTACTTTACAACTGCTGGAAGAAAATATATGGAAAACACAGGAAGTAATAGGTAGACTTTCTGAGTAGGACTCCAACAGTACAGAAAAATAATCCCAAGAATCAATAAATGAGACTGCATCAAATAAAAAAGCTTCAGCCATACAGAATGAAATTGTGTTATTAGTAGGAAGATAGATAGAACTATAGATCATCATGTTGAACAAAATAAGCCAGGCTCAGAAAGACAAGTATTACATATTTTCCCTAATATATCTGAAGGGAAAAAATGATGGAGGGAAGGGAGAAAATAAAGGTGCAGAGGAAGGTAATATGAGGAATTCATAGGATTATAATATGATATTTATAAATACATGAAAATACCACAATGAAACACAGAATTTTATGAAATCAATAGGCAGTAATAAAATTATTTTTAAAAGCATTAGAAGAGAAATAAATAAAAGCAAACTAAAATATTTTGTTTCCTAATTTTTAATTGATCAAAATGATAACTATGTGAAGTAGCAACAGTAAAGATCTATTGGGAGATTGTAGCAAATGAACAAATTAAATGAATATCAGCAATATTATAAGGATAGGAGGGAGAAACTGGGAATTCACTTCTAGAAGATATTCTCATTACATATAGAGCAGAGTAATTTTATCTGAAGTTGGACCTCGATTAAATTGTAAACTCTTAGAGCAACCAGAAACATTTTGTCAAAGAAAGAAGCATAACTGATACCTTAAGAGAGTATATTAAAATACAATCATATTAAATTCTCAAATAAAATCATAAAAAGTAGAGGAAATCTCCTGACAATGAAAACAGTTACAAACATGACAGCTATTAATATTAATACACATATATCAATAACATTAATTATGAATTATTCAAATACTGTAATAGCAAGACAGAGACAGATGGGGAAGAAGAGATACAGTGTATGTTGTCTATACAAAACTGACTTTTTAAAAAGTTCAATGTAAAAGATGGAGAAGGAAAGAACACACTAATAAAAAAAGCTGGACTAGCTATGTTGATTCCAAGCAAAGATTTTTAAATGAGGAAAATTATACAGAATATTACATAATGATAAAGGGGTCAGTTCTCTAAGAAGACATAACAATTTTAAATATGAATGCACCGAACAACAGAGCACCAAAATATTAAGGCAAAAGTTGATACAAATGAATGGAAAGATACAAAAAAAATGCTAATATAGTTGGACAGTTGAATACTTCCCATTTATAGATCAGACAGACTGAAAATCAGAATAAAGTAGACCTAACCAGCAGAGTAACTTGCTCTCACTACCCCACTCAACAATAACAGAATACACATTCTTTTCATGCTTATATGGAATACTCACTAATATCAGTCACATTGTGGGACACAAAATGTATCTTAACATATTTCAAAGGCTAGCATCTGTGCAGTGTGTTCTTAGATCACAAAGATATGAAACTAGAAATCACTAACAGGAACATAGGTTGAAATATGCAAATATTTGAGAATTTAAGTAACACATTTCTAAACGATATGTGGTTTAAGAAACATTGAGAGAAATTTAAAAATATTTTAATTTAATGAACCTAAGTGTATTATTTATGAAAATACAGTATAAGCAGTGCTTAGAGACAAATATGCAACATTAAATACATGTATTAGAGACAATAAAAACTATAATATCAGAAATTTGACCCTCTACCATAGTAACAATAGAGAAAAAAGAGAAATTTAAGCTAAAAGCAAGGAAAAGAAAAAGAAATAAAGATTAGAGCAGAAATCCATAACAAACACACAATTGGTGATGCAATATGACAGAATGACAAGTGGGGTGGACAGCAGGTGAGTCACAACACAGCTGGGTAGGCTCTTTCTACGAGGGTTGAGACTCTGGTTCTCTAGGAAACTGGGGAGGACAAGTGTAGCATGGACTTGTCTTAGAGAACAAGGATCTAGGAACCCCAAACTCTCAAAATTCTCACCAAAGGAGAAGGCTGACCTTCATTTCCTTGTAAGTATTCATAACAGAGAAGAATCAAAGTAAGGCATACAATGTGAGAGTTGGAGAGGTCTTTTGAAATCCACTGTTTACAAATGTTATGACTTCTAGTAATAGGGGCATTAGAAATCTTCACTAGGTGACACAGTAAAAATCATTAGCTCCAAAAAGTAAAAAATAACCGGTAATATTCATTGAACACTTACCATGTGCCAGGCACTGGGCCAAGCATCTCAGGTATGTGCACTGTCTAACTTCATGCTCACAATTTCTCTAAGAATGAACTGTCGTTACTCCCATTTTAGAAGTGAAACCGCTTCCTTAGGATCTAATGCAGTCAATAGTGAAGCCAGGACAGTAATCAAAATGACATGGTTCCCAAGCCTGTGCTCCTACGTATTCAAAGTAAGCGGGTACATGTTCTGAGTTGTGTCCACTACATCACACAGTGTCATATGCCATGGCTTAAAAGCCTTAATCATGGTCATACTGTGAGGGTGTTATGGTTAATATCTAGATGTCCCCTAAAGCCTCATGTCATCATCTGTGGGGCTTTTGGAAATTGATTGAGTTTTGAGGCCTTATAACTGACTTGCTTTAGGTAGAGGCAGGCCAGATTAAGCAGGTCACAGGGCACAAGGCCTGGAAGTGTTAGCACCTTTCCTGGTTGCTCTCTTTGCTGTCTGCTTCCTGAACACCTTGAGGTAAGCAGCTTTCCTCCACTCAGGCCCTTCCACTGTACCATTCTGCCTTGAGTCAGTCTACTATGCACTAAAACCCCTCCATAAACTGTTAGCCAAAATAAACCTCTCCTCCTTTAAGTTATGAGTGTCAGGTATTTTGTCCCAGTAATGAGGAAAGTAACTAATACATACAAAAGGGCATGTCTCAAGTTGAGAAGGAGGGAGCACCCTTCCTATCTTTTTAGGATCACCCAGCATTGCAAAGAGCACCATATGTCTACTGTCTCTTGAGAATTAGATTATGGGGATCAGCTTCAACCCTATAGATCAGGAGAAGGCCAGAGACCTCCACAGTGGTGATGCAGGGAAGGGAACCTTGTATGGCTGTGAGTGTGGACCTGCTGCTCACTGACCCTTATCAGAAAATGCAGTGTTGACTTCTACTTGCCTAGTTCTCTCTGTCTGTCTCTCTGTCTCTCTCTGTGTCTCTCTCTTTATCTCTCTCTCCCTTTCTCTTTCTCTCTGTCTCTGAAATGCAGCAGATGACAGCTTGGCACTATGAGCCTGCTCAATTCCTACACTTGACTATGGCCCCCTAAGGTTAGATTACAGCCCCTCTGCCTGTTAGCAGCTATCTACTCCAAAGAAAGGGGCACGACGGAGGCCTAGACTCTACCCATCAGAGGGCAGTTTCAGTTTATGGCATCAAAAATGTGGTGACAACAAGACACTAGTTCAACTCATATTTCTTGGGCATCAGTCCTTGCTCAAAATGGTCTGGAGAACAGTCCTTTGCTAAGTGAGTGTTCTCTTCAGGTGGGTAGTTTCCATGTTACTCTGGTAGCACTGCTACCTGCCAGGAACCATTCTGACATGAGTGCTATGGAGAACACAATGTATTGCATCTACCGCAATAGAGCCATCTGGCAGAGGCCACTGTTATGTTAATACATGATACTTGAGCAAAAGCTCCTGAGTGCTACCTGGGGAGCAGTGATGACTTCACCAAGTATTTCACATCTGTGTCCCCAGGGAGACACAACGTGCAGCTAAAGCACCACGGAGAACAAACAAAAGGCAGCATCCAATGGCACAGGTGAAAAAGTTGGGTCCAGACAATAAGAGAAAAGAAAGCAAAAGAAGAAACAGGAAGTTACGTGAGCTGGAAGGGAATGCGAGCACCTGAGATTTAAGGCATCACAGATTAAAGGCACTAACTACATGGGTCATATCAGAGAACAGAAATCAGACAAGGTACAGGTCCCAGGCCAGGGACTAAACCAGCACTGACTTCATGCACGGGGAAGAGGAAGACAGAAGATTGGTCAAGTCCTGAACAGTTATAGAACACTTTCCAGGCCAAAGGATCAGCAGGAGAGTTGAAAACAACCAGAGCCAGATCTTGCTTCTATGCTCACATACCCTAGGCAGGTTCAGGAGCCTGACCATGTTCCCAAGGGGATTCTGCCCCTGAGCAGCTGCTCAGCAGTATGTGAGAAGTTTGGATGAGCCCAAACTCTCAGATCAGTTCAAAGAAAGTTAGAAGTTCCTCCCCAGTTCAGAAGCCATCTTTGCAAACAATCCTATTCAAAGTTCAGAACAGAACAAACTAACATTAGGAGAGACACCAAAATGGATGATTCTTCTCAATCTAGTAAGAGGGGCCTTAAAATTGGTCTGATTACACCTCTATTCTTGCAGGAGGTGGAAATAGCCACACTATTTTCTATTTGTAAGGACAGAGTTATGCAATGTAACAAACAAAAAGAGAAGAAAATTTCCAGTCTCAACTCTGGCTCTGCCCTAAGTTTGTCACCCACTGTGCCAGGTGTTTTGGGAATCCTGAGACAATAAGAGGCAATAAAAGAGACAAACTCTCTGCCCTTCCAGTACTTAACATTTCAGCAGCATTGTAAATGGCAGATGCCACTAGTGCCTCTATATAAAATTATCATAAAATTAAAATAAGGTCATATACCAATGATAGTTTAATGGTGAAAAAAAAAGAAATGCCCACAGCGGTTGCATAATCCCTTTATCTGGGACCCAGTAAATATGAGAAGTTGGTGGTTGGATGTAGGAAACTGAATGCACCTTCTGACTGCCACCAGCCATAGCTTTCTCAGAGATCTGCAAAGCTACTGAGGCACTCTAAAGCACATCTTTCTCAAGTGGCTTCCATCAGACTCCCAAAAACAGTTCTTTGTCAACCAAAGAAGAAGAAATTGTTTTTTTGCCTATTACTTGTGAATTATTTTAGTAGCCTTTCTTTACAGATGCTTCCATTAACACCCTGTAGATTTTAAACAAAGAAAACTAATTGGATCCTTCAAGGCAAAGCCCAACTGGTACGATGGAAAGTTATAGTTAAGCACAAGCTTCTAACTGAAATATGCAGCTCACCAAAGAGACCAAGTACCTGTTGCCAATGCAGTCCAGAAGATGAACTAGTTCTCACAACACTTCTTCTGCTCCCTTACTTCTAAGTGTCAGGCACTTCAGTACAATGCAGTCTCAAAGTCTTACAAAATGTGTCTGGGCAAATCACCAACCCAAACAGCCAGCAAGGAGTTTGCTTGAAGGTGATTCTGTTGGCAGTCACAAGATTCTCCTGCTATACCTTCCTGCTTTTCTGTACTAAGGATTCCAGGTGTGGAGTCCACAGTTTCAAGAAAACTGCAGCAAGTTGAGGCCCACCCAACAAAAGCCACATATGTAGGTCAGCAAGACAAGGACACACAAGGCCACGGCACCCACGCTTCTACCTGAAGCCCCGTCTTTTGTTTGCTAAACTCTGTGGCTCAGCTGTGAATTACAACCTAACCTTCCCGACAGCCAATCAACCTCTGTGGCCCTTCATAAATGTTTATGCCTGCTCCTAATGACAGTCACAGACTCACCTGAGCCCTGCCAGCAGGGAAAACAGCAGCGGCAGAAAATCCCACCATTGCCAATGCTTCTGTGTTTCAGAAAAAAATTCTCCTTCCCCGTAGGACTTAGATAAGACTTGCAGATATCTCCTTATTCACTTATGGCAAAGCCAGACATAGACACCTTCACAAACACACAGATTCCCATTCTGTCTCATCAGTGACTTGCTGTTTATCCCTACTAGCTAGTCTGGACGAAATGCCCACTAAGTTGGCTAAACACTTGTCAGGATGCTCTCCAAAGGCCCTTGAAATGAGGTTTGCCCTTGAATGATCCCTCCTATCTCTGAGCTGCCCTCAGAGAAAAGAATCTGGATCCACTGTCACAGTCCTCCTGTTCTCCAATGCTCAGTCTCTTCAAGCCCTGCTTACTCCTCCCTCTCATTAAGGGAAAAGCATTCTGCTGCTTGACCTTGGAGAGCTTGGAGACAGCATAATCAGTGTACTATTGTTATTGAAGTATCACCCCAACTCCCGGTGTAATCTGTCCAGGGTGCCTTAACGAACACCATATACCCAGTGCCTTATAAATTACACATTTGTTTCTTGTAGCCTTGGGTGCTGGAAGTCCTAGGTCAAATTGCCAACAATTCAGTAACAGGTGAGGCCTTTTTTTTTAGTTCATAAGCTGAAGCTGTGTCCTCATCAAGTTTAAGGGGTGTGGTGGTGGGATAGGGGCTCTTTTATACCAGTCCTGGGGATTGAACCCAGGACCTTTGCATTAAACTTTATCCCCCAGACCTTTTTTATTTTTTATTTTTTATTCTGAGACAGAGTCTCACTGAATTGCCCAAGTTAGGCTGGAACTCACAGTCTTCCTGCTTCTGCCTCCCAAAGTGCCTCTTTACAGCTGTGTACCACCAACCCAAGCTTTGGAGCTTCTTTTTTCAGGGCACTAATCCCACCCTTCAGGGTTCCTGACTTGAGTTGAGATTTATTTTTTATCTGGCACTGCCACCTCTGATCTCTGACATGCCCTTTCAGTTGCTCTTATTATTTTGTTTTATTTGTTTTTTTTTGCTTTGTTTTCTTGCAGCGCTGGGAATCGAACCCAAATTATGAGGGGTTTTGCTCATGACCACACCACCTCAAGCAAGTTCCTTCACTTCTCAGAACACTACCCAAGAACCTTTCCACCCAGGAAGAATGAAGAACAGGACAGGCCAGCAAGCAAAGGCCAGCAAACACACAGCAGCATGCATGCCTCAACCCCCTCTCTCAAGATGGCCAGTGGCCACCGAGTTTGCCTTGCTGAGGAGAGGATGGGGCATGAGCCACCCTTGAGAGTCTGCTTACTATTAAAGCAAGAAACCAACCAGGTCAGCTGAAAAGCTGAGCTTTGTAATCCCAGCAAGTGGTTCCTAGGTAGCCAAAAAAGGTGCAGTGGGGTGTCTTGTTTCTATTTCCTAAGCACTTACCGGAGTAAAGGCTGTGCAAGCAGGTTAAAATATTCAGTTTTAAAATTGCTTTTGGTTGGTCCCATAACAATTCATGGTGATAGCACCAACTATCAACTGCTGCTTAATCAAGGCACTGTCTCTGCTAAGATCTGTGGGGAGGCACAGTTTCAGAAGATGCCTTGAGATGGAAAAAGGTAATTCCTCATCTTACATGGAAGCCCAGCAAAACTGGGAGGCTTGCCATATTTACCATGCAATAGATAGGGCCACAAAATTGCCTTGAGGCAAGTTTCATTAGGTCAGCACAGGAGTCTTATTGAGGTTTCTCATAAATTTGAATTTGAATAATGTCACCTGCAGTGAACTTTCCATTCAAATTTGCTTTCTCTATTGTTGCACATAGGCCCTCAAACTCATCCCCACCTGACCCCACAGCAGCACCCCCTTCTCTTCTCAACCAGGGACTTCTCTGTGAGACCCTGTGTCCCTGGCCACAGCTAGGTACATTCTCAGACCTTTCTCAGAGGAGCTCTACTCCAAGTCTGCACAGATAATCCATCAGGGGCTCAAGAAAGTCTTTCCAAAGTCCAAGACATAATTACCACACCTATTCAAATTTAAAAGGCACAATTTTCCTCTCTGACCTAGCTTTTCTACTTCTAGAAACTTAGCCTGAGGAAATGTGGTCCAACAAATGCATATATAATAATGTTCATCAGAGCACTGCTGAATTCCAAAAAATTGGGAACGATTTATATGGCTAGCAATGTAGCATTAGTACCTAAGTCGCCACCAATGATAAACTACATAGCCATTAGAAATAATGTATACACTATAATAAAGTCCATATTTAATAACACAATAATGCATATAGTTAAGTGGGGAAAATGTTATAAGGGTTCAGTTGCATGATCTCCCACCCAGGAGGACTGGCTGCTTATTCATCAAGAACCTCAGCTGCCGCCACCATGCCCTAGTTTCCTGATGCCACCTGCTACCTCAGCCAGCAGAAGCAAGGGCTGGGCTTGGATTCAGGCCCCATTGATCTGGCACCAAGTCCACATCAACAAACCAACATAGGCCATGGCCCTTCTTCCTATGTGCAGGCCCAGTGGAAGCTCTGAGCTGCAAAGCAGGAGCTGGCTTCTCCAATGGCCACCTAGAGGGGCTGGTAAGAAAGCACGGAAAGGCCAGGGACTGATGTCCTGTGCAGCATATTTTAGCCAATAAGAAGGCTGAAACCAGAAAATGAACCTGGCTAAGAAAATCTCTCTTTTCCAACCCCCAACCAGTTCTTCTGACACAAGGGTCCAATGTAGCTTCTCAGAAAACAGTGGCTATGCTTCTTATGAGTTCTGATACTCAGTAATTTGAGTTTTTACCTGCCCTTCCTTCTTACCTTTCCTTCACTGTTGCTGCCCTGCAGTTGTACTTCCCAGTAAAGCCTAAGTAAATCAACTAGATAATTAGGCTAAAAGGAAGAGCATCGAACAGATAGGTGTGTATACATACACACATCTGTGCAAGAAAAAGAGAATTATAGTCAGATGATTTTTGCTCTCATCTTATACTTTAAATATTTTTCTTAATTTTAATAATAGATATACTCAAATGTAGTATTTAAAGTTTATTTTTAAAGTGCTAGCCACTGAAAATCTTCCCCCTCCCCACAAGGTTAGCTGACTGCCAACTTAGAAGAAAGAGTCTCTGAGATTGCCCTCATATTTGACACCAATGGCTGGTTTGGGAGATTCCCCCACCCCAGGTTTGATAATTCTCTAGAAAGATTCACAGAACTCGCTGAAAGCTATTATAGTCAAGGTTATCATTTATCATAGAGAAAGGACACACATTAAAACTGGCCAAGGGAAGAGAGAGACTTATGGGCAGAGCAGGAAAAGGACCAAATGTGGAGATCCTTTGTCCACTCCCTGTAGAATGAGAGTCAGTGTTCCCTTCCTGGCATCAGCATGTGACAATATGCACAAAACATTGCCATCCAGGGTTACTAACCCAGGTCTCCATGCCCAGAGATTTTATTGGAGATCCATCACATAGGCACAATTGATTATCCATGAAGCTGATCTCAATCTGCAGCCCCTACAGAAATCAGTTGATAAAACGTGATCCAAAGTCCCTACCTAACATTGTATTAAACTACGATGTTGACTCCAGACAAGCAGACACTCCACACAGATGTTGCAAAGGCTTAGAGATGACCACCCAGACACGGGGCAAAAACCAGACCTCACTTGGGACCAAGTTAAGTTCTACACTTCAGAACCCCTGTAGAATTCTTCAGTGGTCCTCTATTACCTTCATGGTAAAGATAAATCCTCTACAAGACCTTGCTGCTGCTGCTGCTGCTGCTGCTGCTGCTGCTGCTGCTGCTGCTGCTGCTGCTGCTGCTGATTCCTCCGAATGCCCACTCGTTCCCTTGTTTCACATGTATTCCCATGCTCATCAGTCTGCTCACACTTCCTCTTGTCTCCAGGCACTTGCACAGTCTGCAGCCTCCATGAAGAGCACCTGGCTAACCCCACTCTCTGCTTTACCACATCAAAGGGCTGCAGGTCTATGCCCGAGACTCCTACACACACAAAGCTTTCTTTTTCTGATGGGCCATCTCTCAGTCAGCAGCCCTCAGGAAGTGATTTTCTTTTGGAAATATTGTTTCTTTGGGGGAAATAACACCAAGAATAAAATCAGGACTGGTGATGGAAGTAAAGAACCTAAGAAATGATTTTCTTTGCTTAAAAAATGGAACTTTGGGATAGATTAAAGAGTGAACTATCAAACATGGCAATACTTCATATAACACTTCCATTCTTTTTCAAGGAAAGTAGTTCATGGGTAGATTCAACAAGATGTCCTACCACTGTAAAAAAAATTATACACTGAGTTAAAAATAAAATTAATGATATTTGAAAAAGCAATTAAGTTATGGTGTGTTATGCAGAGAAAACAGATAACTATTAATGGATTTAAATCTCCATGTAAAACTATATTTATGTTTTTGACACACATAATATCCGTACATATTTATGAGGTGCAATTTGATATTTTAATGCATATATAAACTGGGTAATACTCAAATGAGATTAATGAGCACATCTATATCCTAAACTTTTATCATTTCTTTATAGTGAATGTATTCTATATCTTCTAACTATGCTTAGATTACAATGTGTTAACTGTACTCATCCTACCATGTTACAGTACTTTAGAATTTATTCCTTCTACCTAAATATAACTGTACCTGGTGACCAGCTTCTCCGCAGCCTTCATTTCCCTGCTAGCCCCAGTCTTCGGTAACCACTATTCTGTCAACATGATGACATCAACTTTATTAGTCTGTGTATAACTGAAATTTCATAGCATTTCTTTCTGTGCTTGCCTTATTTTACTAAACATAATTTCCACCCAATGCTGTCACAAATGATAGGATTTCATAGTTCTTATGGTTGAATAATGCACACTCCCTATTGTGATAGAGCATATTCTCTTTATCCACACATTTGTTGATAGACACTTAGTTTGATTCCATTTTCTGGCTATTGTGAAATGTGCTTCAGTGAACATGGAGGTGCAGGTGTCTCTTCACCTGCTGACATCATCTCTTTTTAGTATAAACTAACTTGTGCGATACAGTGGTGATCAAATACATAGTAGTGGTACAGCTTTTCGAGGATCCTTCACACTGTTCTTCATAATGTCTGTGCTAATTTACATGCCTACCAACAGTATGTAAGAATTCTCCTGTCTCTACATCCTCAGAGAATTTGCTCTATTTTGTCTTTTTAATCTACCAGTATGAGTACTGCCATCTACCAGTATGAGCTATTATGTTATAGAGATTTCACTTTGCATTTCCTGAGAGGTAATGCTATGGTTTGGTTCTAGGCAAAGGCTTGGTCACTGGCCTGTGGCACTATTGAGTGGTAGTGGAACGTTTAGGAGGAAGGAGCTAATGCAAGGAAGTTGGGCTACTCTGGGGCTACTTTTGAAGGAAGTATTGGGGCCGCAGCCCCTACCTCCTCTTTTCTTTGCTTCCTGATAACAATGAGATGAACTAGCCTTCTCTGCCACAACTCCCTCTGTGACTTACACAGTGTCACCACAGATCCAAAGCAACAGGGTCACTGACTATAGAATGAAACCTCCAAAACTGTGATGAACCAAAATAAATGTTTTCTCCTTGTAAGTTGTTTATGCCAGGTATTTTGTCACTGAGACAGAACCCTGTCTAACACAATTAGTGATATTGAACATTTTTTTCTATGTATCTACTGGCCATTTGTGTATCTTCTTTTGAGAAATACCTATTCAAGTCTTTAGCCCACTTTTTAATTTTTTTTGTCTTTTGTTAGACAAAATAAGTTAGAGGCATTTTTTTTGCTTGCTTGCTTGCTTGCTTGCTTGTTTGTTTGTTGATTTGTTTTTTGCAAACTTAAAAATGCATTGTGTGTTAGATATTGACCAAAACACTTTCCAAAGACTTTTCCAAATGGCTTATTTCTTCCTCTCAATTATTCTTTGAGGTTAATATTATAAGTATCTTCCATTTCCATTCATGGAAACAGATACCTGGAAAGGTGAAGTCACCCAGGATCACATAGCTGTAAGATGTGAGGCCAGAGTGGACATCTGAATTCTGGTCCTACAGTAATGACATGATGCACCAAGACTGCAAACTTCAAAACACCATGAGGTAAGGTTAGTTTGTTGAATAGTATACTCCCTGCTATTAGCACAGTCTGTAACAGCAGAAAGATACCCAGCAAAGGTTTACTGCTAGTTAGGAGGGCTCATCATTTTTCAATGTCCATTAATTAATTAGACAGTTGGTCTAATATGTGGTACAATCAATGGACATTTGAAAACAGAAAACTGCTTATCCAAACATAAGAATTCTATCATTTGAGGACCATTTTATGGATGTGAGGGAAAATAAATAATTTAGAGACATGGGAAAGCAATCCACAGAAAGAAAAAGTTTGAGACTAAGAGCTGGCAGGTGACTTTCTGGGGTGAATAAGTTAAGATATGATTAAAGAAATTTCTTGTTGAATTCTTGAATGTGCTGTCAGGTTCATTACTCAGTGCCCCAAAAGCTTAAATTGAAAGAATTAGAGAGCTTAAAAAGTGAAAGTGACCTAGGAGGTCATTAAATTTAACTTTTTCGTTTTGCCTGTGATTTTCATAAAAGGAAGCCAAGATCTAGCCATGAGTGTCTCCTTATAGTTATTGCTCCCTGTGTAGAAATTACTTCCTTTCCCTCCTCAGGGCATCCTGGTTGAACTCATCCCACCAAGCCCTTCTTAACTGCTAGCCACCCCACATGTGTTTTTCTGTACCCTGCAAGCTATTGGAAGCCATTTAATCTCCTTCTATATCCCATAGCACATGGTGTGTAGTATCCTTAATAATTAGTCCTTTTTAATGCTTAGTACATGTTTAGTTTCCCAAGATATGTGTTAGGTATGTTAAGTATGTGTTAGGAATCAATAATTATGTGTTGCATAAATGGCTCCACACCCCACGTTTCGGGAACTGTCATGAATACCAGGCTTCATGTCCCATGACATGCTAACTCAGGGACTTGCAGGGATATGGCTTTGTGCTTATTTTGTCTTGTCATTTGGAGTGGGTAACCACAGTGGTAAAGAGCATAAACTTTAGAGCAATCTTCCTGGGTTCACTGCCTTTCTCCATCACTGGCTGACTCACTTAGGTATCCACTTCACTTTGCTCTCCCCCTTCATCTATAAAATGGGACCAATAATCACACCTACCTCATGGGGTTTTATGAGGAGTAAACAAGTAAGATAATTTAACTTAAAATAGTGTTTAGCACATAGCAAGTCTTCAACAGATGCTAGCAGATCCAATTGTTAATTTCTTATTACTGTGCCTAGAATAAAATCTGGCCTATAGCAAGCACACACCACACAGTAACTACTGCCAGTTCCCTTGCATCTAAAAATTTTGTCACTACGCTTCACTATAGAACATTTCCAATTTTCAGAAGGATAAGGAATTTAGAATAGGCTGTTGAAACTGCTCCACAGACAGTCATCAAATAACCAGGAAAATGGTAGAAAGGGTTATCTATGCAGAAAGAAATGCATATAACTACTACAGACTCTTAAAAATTCCATAAAGTTGAGTGAACAATTAAAACACATTAGGGACCAATTCCATATTTGCTCCCAGAACCAAATACTGTAATTGTGTCACTGTACTAATATCATCATTTCCATTTAGTAGAAAGAGTTTCTCAGGTCATAAACACAATGGCTTTTCATTCTACCATAGCCAACCGTGATATGCATAATAGAGACCTAATGAACCAGTAAGCTTAATCAAAGCAAGGAACTTTTTTCTAGAAGCTTCTGTCACATAAATTATATAATCTAAACTTAAGCTTATGGCACAGCTCAAACACAAGGCAATATACATTCACCTTTATGAAACTCCTGGCTATGAACATTTAAAATGCACTGAACCAAATCCTTTGAACTCAAGAAAACAAGAGTTTCTCCAGAGTGAGTCATGGAGGGGAATATCAGTTACAAGGCATGATTAACCTTTTTTGCCCTATGACCACATTTCACAGATGATGAAAAAAGAATTTACTTTCTAACCCTGGTATCAGTGTCTTTATTCTAATTTTAGATACTAATCTCAGCCTCTGTAGCCTGTGGTAAAATGACAAGAAACCCAAATTGTATTGTGTTTTCTTTCCATCTTATTGTATTTACCATATGTTGGCAAATAGTCTAAACATCCAGCTTTGTCAACAGCAGTGGGGGTCGACGAGATCTTCAGATTTTCCATTTCTTCTGCTTTGCATAATCTTTGACAGAATAGTTAAATGTGTGACTTCAAGGTCTTTGTGTTCAACCTCATAAGTCTGCTTGACAGGTGAGCTACACTTATCTCCAGAAGGTAGAAACAGAAGTCCTTGTTAAACCCAGATTATTCCATGGGGCATTTGTGAAAAGAAATGAGACCATTTCATTCCATTGTTAAGCTGTATGAACAGGGTGACTGCTTCTTATTCTTGGGGAGGAAAGTTTCATCGCCAGAGATGTTCTTGATGTGTTTCTGTCTGAATTTTATTTGAAGGTGAGTCTTTTGTGCTTATAGAAAGTTTCATTTCTCTTCCTTGAAGGCAAAGAAGCCCTACTATAAAATTCTGTTCTTTCTAAAGAGGAAGGCCTGCCACCTGTTGTGTGTAGTATCAAAGAGATCTGAACTTCCCTTGAATACAATGATTTAATAGTAATAGAATAAGGATGCAAATGAATAGCAGATGAAGTGAGACATCCTGAGGATGCATTAGCACAATGGTTAAATAAATTATGGCAGCCACACAATGTAATATCAAACCTTCTTAAAAGACGGAGGCAGTTCTCTTACTGATGTGGAATGTTTTCCAAGTCAATGTATTATTAAGTTGATAAAGTCAAGCAGTAAGCCCTCCCTGTCAGTTGGTTCCGTGCACGGGCCACTGTGGGGAAACCCAGACACGAGCTTTTTCCTGTGAGTTGGTGGCATTCACACACTGCAGGGGAGGAGAACAAGAAGCCAATCACTTCCTGTGAATTGGCACCATGTGCAGCCACCTGGGGAAAGAACCAGATGCCAGCCCTTTTTGGCACCCAGGCTAGGAGATAAGAAGAGTTAATGTCACCCCCCACCCATAAGTGATCAGCTAATCCAGAGAAACACAGGCTGCAATGATAGTCATTGAGGTAAAATATAACTTAGTGTTGAGTATTTAGTGTTTCACTGACTTTGCAAGCCTAAAGCCTATAGTCTGATCATCTATTCAGAGGATAACAATACACAATGTAGCATCTATAGGTGATCTCCCTCTGAAAGTGGTAGCCATTGTTAATACCCTATTATTTTCTTTTGAAGTCCTATATCATTTCATTGTTTTGTTTCAGTGGGGTTTATTCTGTTTTGTCTTGTTTGATTTTATTATATCCAATGGCATGGGCAGCTATTTCGGAGATTATAGATATATTATGGTAGCCATTTTGGATTTACTATTATCATGTTTTGAAGTTCTGTATTGTGTTCTTTGTTTTGTTTTTATTAGTACTGTTTTGTTTGATTTTTACTATGTGTGAAGTTACAGGCAGCTATTTTGCAGACAACAAGAGGCATTATGGTAACCATTGTGGATTTCCTATTATCTTGCTTTGAAGTCCTGTATCACACTGGTTTATTTTGATTGGCTTTATTCTGTTTTATTTTGCTTGGTTTTATTCACTTCGAAATAAAAATTACAAAAAATAAAAAATAAAGTTAGGCCACAAACAATGAGTACAACATGCTATCACTGTGTATGTGCACTATGTGTGTATAGCTACATAATTATTCTTACATAGCATAGAGTTTCACTGCATGAATCCATGGAAACTGATAGCAACAGTTGTCTCTGGGGAGGTAACCAGGGATTTAGCCCACTGTAGTGAAAAGACTTGCATTTTTACTTGTATACTTTGCATATTTTACTGTAATACAGTTTTTTTTTGAGGGTAGTAAAAATACAGCAGAACAAGACAGAACATAGCCAATTGAGACACTACAGTGAAACTGGTACAGAATGTCACAACAGGTTACCGGGATAACAGTAACAGGAGCCAAAGTATATCTCCTTATCTTCACAATAGTTGTTCTTTCAATCAGGTATAGCAAAATCAAACCAAATACAGAACATTATAGAACTTACCAAACAGAGTATTGAATAAAGCAATACAATTAATCAGAACAAAGCAAAACAGTGATAACAATATTTGCCTTCAAACAGTTGATAGATGGAAATACCCCCTATTTGCTATATTGCACATGGTCAGTCTCCCAAGAGATGCTCAGGCCTCTGACTCCCATTTGCTAAGGGTGTGGGGGAGGGGGGAGGTATGGGATGTTTGATTCTCAGCCCGCACGCCGGTAGGCTCAGGGCTGCTTACCAGGGAGGCAGGCTGGTTACTTGTTTTTATAGCACCCTAAGTTCCAACATGGCACAGATCTCAGGAAACACTGGGTGGTTCTCTTCCTGGAGCAGCCGCCACTTGCTTGAGCAATGGCTGCTTATTTGGTTTCACAGCACCCTAAGTTCCAGTATGGTGTAGATTTCAGGAAGTGCAGTTGGTTTTTTGTTGTTGTTGTTGTTTTTTGGGTTTTTCTTTTTGGTACTGGATATCAAACTCATGACCTTGCACTTGCCAGGCAGGCATTTACGTCACTGAGCTAAATCTCCAACCCTGTAATATAGTATTTTCTTGAAAAAAGCCCACATTTTTTTAACAATTGAAGATTGATTCTATTTTTTAAATTAGGAAAATTGTCATTCTTATGTAAAAAAGTAACAAACCATGGCCTATACAAGGATTAACTTGAAATGGATTTGAGATATAAATGTAAAATACAAAACTGTAAAATTTGAAGAACAAAATATTGAAGAAAACAATCAAAACCTGCAGATACATTAAGAGTTCCTAGAAATGTCACCAAAATCACGATCCACTTTAAAAACTGATAAATTAAGCTTCATTAGACATTAAGACTTGTGCTCATCAAAGACTGTATCAAGAGAATAGAACAAGTTATAAACAAAAAGAAAATATTCACCAATGACATATTCAACAGTGGACTTTCATCCAGCATACAAAAAGAATTCTCAAAACTCAATCATAAACAAATAATCCAACTGAAAAAAAAAGTAAAAGACTTTAACAATTTACCAAAGACTTTTTTTAAAGTATGATAAACACATGAAAAAAATGTTTAACATCATCAGCCATTGGCCAAATTAAAATCATAATGAAATATCACTACATGTCTATTAGAATGACTGATGATACCAAAAGTTGGAAAGGATTCAGGGCAACTGGAACTCTCACACACAATAGATTTACAAAATAAAGCCACTCTGGAAAATGGTTTGGTAGTTTCACATTTATTTACATATGGACTCAGTAATCTCATTTTCAAATATTTGCCCTAGAAAAAAATGAAATAAACATTCATGCAAAAACATATACACAAACTTTATAGTGGCTTCATGTCTGATAACCAGAAGCAGGAAATAATCCAAATGTTCTTCCTCAGCCAAACAAATAAACAGAGTGCAGTATATTCTTACAACATACCATCATTCTAAACTAAAAACAAAAGAATTGAAGACAAATTAGTAATACATGGGACAACTATAATTCAATGAATTTTAGAGTCACTCTGCTCATCAAAAGAAGAAAATCTCAAAAAAAAAAAAAAAAGATTTGTGTCATATATCTGTGTCAGAAAAACTCATGCTGTGGAAGGATCATCTTGGAAGATAATGGAACTGTTCTGTTTCTTGTTTATTGGTTACATAAAGAGACATGTTAAAGCTCATAAAACTGTACACGAAAATAAAAGTTGGGCATTTTATTGTGTGATAATTTAATTGGAAAAAAATAATTGTGGTTTTTACCTTCCAGAAGTGGTGGAATAGATTGGTAGAACTAAGCTATTGTTGTAATGTTCCAATATTACATATGAACTAACAAAAACTGAGTATAAGTCAACTGTGATATGATATAGATACATAATATAATCACTAGAGGAACCACTAACAAAGTAAAACAGAAATAGTAACAAAAATCTAAAAGAGAATCAGAAGAAATATTCTATTAATCCAACAGAAGAAAGGAATGGAGAAAAAGAAGAACCAGAAACAAGGTGAGTAGAAAACAAATAGAAAATTTTTTATCTAAATCCAACTGCATTAACAATTATATTAAATGTAAATGGACTAAAAACACACAAAAAAACAAAGATTTTAGACTAGATAAAAACTAAGACAAAAGTATATGCAGCCAATAAAAGCTACATTTTAATATAAACACATAAATAGATTGAAAAGGAAAAGATGAAAATAAAGCACATCATGTAAATACTAATCACACAAAAATTGGAGTATTTTGAAATAGATTTCTAAACAGGAAGCTCAATTAAAGATTAAAAAGATCACTTGATAATGATTTTTATAGCAATGTATCAGGGAGTTAAAATATGTTTACTTATCATGGAGTTAGAATTATAGCCTAATAATGCTTCAAAATACAAGAACAAAACCTCATTAAGTCACTTTTTAGAGATGAAAAACTTGTGACTGCCTTCAAAACATGAATTGTACATGTATCTGCTAAACTTTACGAACTTAAAATGTGATTTTTTTGTGTTAAAATTATTGAAGTTTTAAGTATTCCCTTGAACAGTGAAGGACAACCCTTATTTAGTATCTAGAACAATTATATAATTTGCTGTTAATAGTATTGGCTCATTGGTTAAGCAGGTTATTATATAGTATTAGAGTCTTTAGACAATACACATAGGGGAAAAGTAGTTTCTTTTCAAATAAAAGTTAATGTCTTTGAAAATTAAAAAAAAAAAACCTGACATCAATAATGAAAGAAACAGACAAAGCTCAAGGCCAGTCTTAACTGCATAGTGAGATCCTATCTCAAAAAGACAAAAAAATTTAAAACATTTTAGAAATATGTGATTTTAAAATATCCTGCAATGTGTGTGTGTATATATATACACATTAATAAATATACATATCTATACACACATATTTTAGGAAATACAGATATGCATATGCATAAAAAATGGTTACTTCAGGGAAATGGGGCTGGGATCAGGAATGGAATAATGACTCACTTCTTACAAGACTTTTTATTTTTTAATTTTTACTTAAATTATGTATTATTAGCAAGATCCCAGTGCTATACTCCAGAGGTGAGTCCTGGCTAGCCATGAGGTCTGGAGATTTTGAACTCTTCTCAGCCAGGTGTAAAGCCCAGGCATCATAGTTCAGGAGTGTGCCCCAACTAGCTGCATGGGTCCCGGAGGCTCTGAATTCTGCCCAGCCAGGAACAAGGCTCCCATGCCATACTCCAGTGATACGTTCCAGCTAGCTGCTCGGGTCTCAGAGGTTCTGAACTGCACAAGGTCCTGGTGTCACCCTCTGGGGGTGAATCCTGCCTAGCTTCACAGGTCCTGGAGGATCTGAGATCTGCTTAGCCCAGTGTTCCAGCATAATCCATTGGGGGAATGACCGTTCAACCTCACAGATCCAAGAGTTACTGAACCTTGCCCAGCCAGCACCCCAGAGCCATTCCTCAGGAAGCAATCACCCTCACTGATGGGTGTCCTGGAGATTTCAGGTTCTTCCCATCACAGCACAAGTCCCCAACACCATACTTTGGGGCTACAGCCCAGCCAGCAACATGGATATCAGAGGATCAGAGCCCTGCCCAGCCCAGCATCCCAGTGCAATCTATTGGGAGAGTGCTTGGCCAGCCACACAGGTCCCAGGGGAAAATGACAAAATGAAAGAACAAGATGCAGTCCAGTCCTCCAGCCCACCAAAACAAATCAAGGAGGCACTGAAATGGAAGACACTGGAAATTATAAAATTCAACTTTCTCAAATGATAGCAACTAAAGTAAAGAAACAACTCCATTCAGCTAAAGAGGAAATCCAATCAAAAATAATGCCTCAGGTAGAAAAAGAAATGACCAACATTATGAAATAAATATTGAGTGTATCTAAAGAAAATACAGATTAAAAAAAGAGGAACATACAAGAATGATGGAAATCTTGAATGAACAATGTAAGACACAATTAGAATTCATGAAACAGATTCAAAGGGATATTCAGGAAATTAAAAATTCCATTGAAAGCTGGCAAAACTGCCTGAATGAAGCTGAAGATTGACTCTCAGACCTTGAAGACAGGATGAAACTAATGATCATGAAAGAAAAAAAATCTCTTAAAAATAACAAGGAACCAGGATATAACAATTCAACAGCAGCAAGATGATGCAAAGAGAAACAATATAAGATTGATAGGTGTCAGCAAAAAAGCAAGGGTCAACACAAATGACATAATATTTACAGAAAAAATAGTAGAAAATTTTCCAAGCATGGGAAAAGAATCTGATATACAGATAAGTTGGGAATATAGAACCCCAATTATGTATAACCAAAATAAATCTTCACACAGACATATAATAATTAAGATCCCAGAAATTCAGTACAAGAACAGAATACTAAATGCTGTCAGAGAATAGAAACAGATCACCTATGAAAGAAAACCTATCAGAATCATGGCAGACTTCTCAACACAAATCTTCAAGTCAAGAAGATTTTGGAGTGAAGTATTTCAAGTTCTGAAAGAAAACAACTTTAAACCCAGATAGATGTACCCTGCAAAACTATCTTTGAAATTTGATGGAGAAATGACATATCTTTATGACAAAGAACAAGTGAAGAAGTTCATGACCACCAAACCTAAACTACAAAGAGTACTGAAAGGTACTCTAGAAAGAGATAAAGATGACTACAATTCCAAGAACAACAGCAGAAAGAAACCACCAAGAGGGGCACACACTTAAACAGAGAGAAAAACAAAGAACCAACAACAGAAAGATAACATGACAAAGATAAGTCAGTACATATCAGTTATATCCATCAATGTAAATGGCCTCAACTCACCAATAAAAAGAAACAGACTGGTAGAGTGCATTAAGAAACAAAATCCAAAAATATGCTATATACAAGAAATGTATTTAACTCAAAAGGAAATTCATAGACTAAAATCAGAGGATGGAAAACAATACTCCATGCAACAGAAACCCAGAAAAAATTGTGGGTAATTATTCTGTTTGCAGACAATGTGAACTTCAAACCAAGAATGATAAAAGGGATGAAAGTCACTACATACTTGTTAGGGAAAAACTTCAAGAGGAAAAGATTACAATAATAAATATGTCTGCACCAAATATGAGAGGACCCAACTATGTGAGACAAATCTTAAAACACATGAAAAACCAAACAAGCAATAATACACATACAATGGGGGATTTGAACACATCATTGTCACAAAGAGACAATGATTAACCAAACCAAAAAATGAGCAAAGAAATAACAGAACTGAATCAAACTTGTGAACAATGTACCTAGTAGATGTGTACAGAGTGTTCTACCCAACAACATCCAAATACACATTCTTTCAGCTGCATGTGAGTCATTTTCTAAAATAGACTAGACACTAGCCCACAGAACACACTTAAGAAAATGCAAAGGAAATGAAATAATTCCATGCATATTATCTGATAGTGCAATAAAATTGGAAATTAATAACAAAAAAAACCAAGAACCCCATAAACACATGGAAATTAAGTAATACTCTCCTAAACAACCAATGGGTCACAGAAAAAGCTAAACAAGAAATAAAACAATATCTACAATCTATCAAAAATGCAAATACAACTTACTAGAACCTGTGAGACACAATAAAAGCAGTCCTTGGAGGGAAATTTATAACAGTAACTTTGCACATCAGGAAAATGGAACAAATGCAATTAAACAACCTAATGCTGCAAGCTGAAACCTATAAAAAACAAAAGAGCAAGTCAAGCCCAAAGCTGACCAAAGGGAGGAAATTACAAAGATGAAAGCAGAAATGAATGCAATTGTAACTAAGAAAATAATATAAAGAATTAATGAATTGAAGGTTTGGTTCTTTGAAAGAATAAATAAAATTGATAAACCCCTACTCAGCCTTATCAGAAAGAAGAAAGAAAAACTCTAATCCATGCAATAGGAAAAAAAAAGGATGAAATCTCAACAGACCCAGTGGAAATACAGAAGCTCTTTAATATCTACTTCAGAAACCTTTACTCTCATAGGTTCGATAACACAGAAGAAATGGACAGATTCCTAGAAACATATCAATTAGCAAAGCGGGATCAAGAAGATATAAAACTGATGAAAAACCCAATTTCAATTAATGAAATTGAAAATGTAATTAAATCGTTACCAACAAAGAAAAGCCCAGGTCCACTGTGGAATTCTACAAGAAATTCAAAGAAGATTCAATGCTGACACTCCTCAAACTTAATGCTAACACTCCTCAAATAAAATTGAAAGAGAAAGAATTCTCTCTCTCATTCCTGAAAACAAGTAGTAATCTAATATCAAAACCTGAGAAAGACCCAACCAAAAAAGAGAACAGGCCAATCTCCCGAATGAATATAGATCCAAAAATCCTCAATAAAATACTGGCAAATAGAATGCAGCAAATCATCAAGAAGATTACACACAATGATCAAGAGGGATTCATCCCAGGAATACAGGGTAGTTCAACATATGAAAATCAATAAATGTAATCTACCGTATCAACAGAGTCAAGGACAAGAATCATCCTAGTAGATACAGAAAAAGTTTTTTACAAAGTTCAACACTCATTCAACCCCATGGAAAATCAGAATAGATGGTCTTTACTCAATCTGATAAAAATTATATATGATAATCCAACAGCCAACATCTTACTAAATGGACAAAAATTGAAAACTTTCAAACTAAAATCAGGAATAAGACAAGGTTATCCATTATCACCACTCCTATTCAATCTAGCTCTGAAAACATTGGCCAGAGCAATTAGACAAGAGAGAGAAATAAAAGGAATAAGGATAAGAAAGGAAAAAGTTAAATCATCATTATTTGCAGATAACATGATACTCTACATAGAAGAACCCCAAAATTTCATTGAAAGACTTTTAGATGTAATAACCAAATTCAATAAGGTAGCTGGATGCAAGGTCAGCACTCAAAAAGCAATAGCACTTCTCTACATAAACAACAAACTCACTGGGAGAGAAATAAGGAAAACTGCACACTTCACAATAGCACCAAAAAAATCCCAAAATGCTTAGGAATCAGTCTAACAAAGGCAGTAAAAGATCTACACATTGAAAATTACATTACTCTGAAAAAAGAAATTGAAGAACACTTTAGAAAATAGAAAGATATTACTTGTTCATAGATAGAAAAACAAACATTGTGAAAATGGCCATTCTTCCAAAATTGTTATACAGATTTAATGCAATTCCAGTCAAGATACCACTGGCATATCTCACAGATCTAGAGAAATTGTTCCTAAAATTCATCTGGAACCAGAACAGATCTAGAATAGCAAAGGCAACACTAGACAATAAGGGAAAGGCAGGAGGCATCACAATCCCCAACTTGAAATTACACTACAAAGCTGCTGTGATAAAAATCAACACAGGACTGGCATAAAAACAGACTTGAAGATCAATGAAATAGATTAGAAGACATAGCCACTACAAACACACTCAGCCAACTTATATTCAACAAAGGGGCCAAACACGTTCACTGGAAGAAAGCTAGCCTCTTTAATAAGTGGTGCTGGAAAAACTTGCTTTCTATATGCCAAAAACTAAAACTAGACCCATGTCTATCACCATGAACTAAAGTCAAAATGGATCAAAGATCTAAATATTAAAACATAAACTCTAAATCTGCTGGAAAACAAAGTAGGCAGAAATCTTGAAGACATAGGTGTAGACAGAGAGTTCATGAACAAAAATCAAACTGCATGGGAAATACTTCCCAGAATCAATAACTGGGATCCCGTCTTATTAAAAAGCTTTTGCATGTCAAAAGAAATGTTCAACAGATGAAAAGAAAACCTATCACTTGGGAAAATATCTTAGCCAACTGTCCCTCAGACAGAGGACTTCTATCTTGAACATATAAAGAATTTTTTAAAATGAGGCCCCTAAAACTCAAACGCCCAATCCAAAAATGGGCATCTGAGATGAGTACACACTTCTCAGATGAACAAATACAAATGACAAATAAATATATGAAAAAATGTTCAGAATCATTGGTCATTAGAGAAATGCAAATCAAAACAACACTGAGATTGTACCTCACTCCAGAAAGAATGGTCAAGATCAAGAAATCAACCAATAACAAATGCTGGAGGAGCTGTGTGGAAAAAAGGAGCTCTTCTCCACTGCTGGTTGGGAGTGTAGACTGGTGCAATCATTGTGGAAATCAGTGTGGAGATTCTTCAAAAAGCTAGGATTAAAAGTTCCGTTTGACCCAGTTGTCCCACTTCTGGGCATTTTCTCAGAAGAATTGAAAACATCATACCACCATGATATATGTCTACCCATGTTTATAGCAGCATGATTTGTAATAGCCAAATCTTGGAAACAACCCAAGTGTCCATCAACCATGGAATGGATTAAAAAAGATGCGATATTTTTACACAATGGAGTACTACTCAGCTATAAATAAACATAAATTCGACGCTTTTGTAGGTAAATGGATGCAACTAGAAACCATATTCATAAGTGAAACAAATTAGATTCACATGTACAAATACTATATCATCTCCCTAGTGTAAGAAACTGAAATCTCAAATAAGATCCAAAATCTACAATAGATATTGTGTGAGGGTAAGAAACTGCTCAAAGGGAAAAAGTAACTGGGATAGGAGAAAGGAGGAAAGAAGAAAGGGAAAAGGAAAAAGATTTTTAAAAATTGTATATATATATATATATATATGCACACACATAAGTTAGCTAAATGACTATACTACTAATTCTATTAGTTTCTGGAAAAGAACAGTTAATACTCCTATGATTAGGTCAATTTTGCATGTCTATGTCTGGTAACTTAAGCAACCTTTTTGAAGACTGCAATATGCAATATAACAACCATTGTTAAATCACTATTATCTTATTTTGAAAGCCTATATTGTTATTGTTTGGGGGTGTTTTTTTTGTCTCTTTTGCTCTTTGTTTTTCTTTTCTGTGTCTTTTTTCCCTTCTAAATAAAAAATGTATTATTTCACTAATTGTTTTTAAATTCAGCAGTTTTCTGGGGCATAATGGCACATGCCTATAATCCCAGCACTTAGGAAGCTGAGGCAGGAGGATCACAAGGAGTTCAAGGCCAGCCAGGGCTACATAGTGAGTTCAAATTCAGCCTGAGCTACATAGTGAGACTGTCTCAAATGAACCGAAAAGATAATTAATTAATTAATTAATTTAGTGATTTCTTCTGTAATACATTTGACTGGAATACCTTGTAGAAAATTCTAGGACAAACCCACCACTTCAAAATAAAAAGATAAGTCAACCAGAAGATTGAGTCAATGTAGAAATTAACAGTTATCCTAAATGCCAGACAGAGCGGTCTGAAGAATACACATCTTCTTGCTTCACTATAACACATTTATACACATGTCTGTATAACATGCCGACATAATGCCCTGTAAGCCAACAAGTATTAAAAGTATACAATGTCCAAAGGAATTTCTTCTTTAAAAATCTTGATAGGAATGTGAAGCAGAAAACTGTCTGACAGCTTTAACAGAGTTATCGTATGATCCAAGAATGCCCCCGGCATACACCAAAAAGAAATGAAAACAAGCCTGTAATAACACTTGCAAAAGAGGATTCCAAGAAACAATACTTACAATAGCCAAGGCAAAACAACTCAGATACCCATTGTATCTGGCAATAAAAAAGGGAAGAAGAACATGGTACAATATGGATAAACCTTGAAACCATTGTCTGAATAAAAGACAAATAGGACAACATGCTATGATTCTATTTATATGAAATATTCAGAATAAGGAAACCTAGAGAGACAAAAAGAAGTGGCTGCCTAGAGATTGGGCTAGAAAGGTAATGAGCAGTGTTTGTGGAGTTTCTTTTTGAAGTGACGAAAATATTCTAAAATTGATTGGGGTAATGATTCCACAACTTATGAATATACCTTAAGGCACTGAATTGTACAGTGTGAGTAGGTGAGTTGTGTGGTATGTGAATTATACTTCAATGGACTGTTAACAGTCTTAGTTCTATAACTTCAAAGGGTCAGGGAGAAGGGACAAGAAATAGGAGCTCTGTTGAGGAAGAGGCGCCTGTCTCAGACCAAAGCCCTGAGACTTGAATGAGCAGCTGTATCACCATCTTTCTGCTGTGGAAAATGAGAAAGGGATGGAGCCAGAGGGGAGTGGTGGGGAATGACCTTCAGAAGATCAGGGAGCCACACTGAGCAACTAGACCATGAGGGGCTTGAGATCCACCTACAGATAATCAAAGATAAGACCAAGACCAGGCCCAGACAGGAGACAGCCAGCACCTTCCTTCTCCTGGTGCACGGATTCAGGTCTCTCCAATGCTACCCTCGTTTGCCCTTCTCTGATAGCTATCCTCTTTCCTCATTCATCTTTCTAGGCACGCTGAGTAGTTCCACGTGCCAGGCGTGTGCTGGCTGTTGGGTTTCTTCCAGCTGGTCCTTTCCTGCCCCATGCTTCAATTTTCATTTCCACTTCAGAAGGGACATCATTTTCATCTAGGATCCTACAGTCAAAAATCCTTAGATGTAGCCCAAATCATTGACAAAGCAGAGCCCATCTTTACAACACACCCTAAAGGTGTGAGGGGCATTATTCGACTGGTGACATGTGTAAATCCAAGTAATAACAAGCAGTATTTCATAATGGATGAGTCTGCTCTTCCATAGGGATTTTTTAAATTGTTATTTTCTCCCAAATGTATGTATGTATATATATATATATATATATATATATATATATATATATATATATCTTTCCCATTAAAAACCAACAACTGGGGATTTTTCCATGAATTTAACACTCTGTTTAAAATATTTACCTTTGCAATGAGTACAAAGAGTAGAAACATATTGGAGTTTTCTGAAACCCAACACATCTAATGACTTTTAAATGTATCTACATAGTTTTAAGAAACACAAAAATACATTTTTCAGAGACAATCTTCATTCATTCACTAATTCAAATACTCCCTTTACCAGCACTTGGTCCAAAGTGCATACAAAACGAACACAATGGCTTAGCTGTATGATTTTGGACAAGCTAAGTCTCTAAGTCTCTATGAGAATAATGTCACATCCTCAGTAGAGCTCTCTGACAAATAAAAAATATATGGGAGCATTTAGCTTATGCTTGGTTAGTTGTTAATTTAGTTCATTTCTCCAGGTAAGGATCAGAGAAGGAAGGAGCAAGGACTGGAATCCAAGGCCACCTGGCTCCAGCACTCTAGCTCAGAACTATGTTACTTTCTGCTGAGCATATAAACCTCTCAGTGCAAAGCCCAGCATTTGGGAAACTCTTAGTAAGCCATAGTGCTTGCAATCATAAGTCCGGCCCTACTCTAAACAGGGATTTACAGGTGTATAAAAATAAACACACCAAGATTTCTTAACAACAACAAAATTTGCTCTAAATGATAAATTGCCCTTTTTCTCCTTAATTTTATAAAATTAAATAAACTCTTGGGAAGCAGAAAACAACTGCTGAGCATCCTAAATATCAATATTTTAAATTTTAAACATACATTCTGAAGGATGTGACTCCCAAAAGGAAGCTAAGAGTGTTGAAGGGGTTTGGTTGAAGTCCGCAACTACCAAGATACAATAGTGCTCCTTAGATAAGTTCCCATTCAGGGAAATAATGAAATCAGCTCTACAGTTTCAGCCTGCCAGTCTCAAGATAGACAACAATCATAAAGAATTAAACATCACTTAGCGTCTTTCCACTGGGATGTTATAGGCAGATTTCAATTACTGTGAACAGGAATGAAACCTAGTAAGAAAACGTAATAGGAATTTTAAGAGGAAATGTTTAGTTCTTCAAGGTCAGAACCTTAGGAACTCAGTGGTATGGATTAAATCCTTTCCTCCCTCTAGAACTCTGAATTGTTTCCCTTGACAAGTGTCTAGCCCCGTGGTAGTGAGCCTATGGCACTTGTGCTGCAGTAGCCATGTGAGCCATAAAACCCCAGCAGCTAAACATCAGCTATCAGCTGTTTTTCTCTAAGTTAAAACTTCAGTATTCAAATTTAATTGCAGGGTTGACGCATTGCAATAAATAAGTGGGTTTTAGGTTGCTATTTGGGTACTTGGTCTCTAAAAGTTTCCCCATTACTGATCTAACCCCACATGGCTACTGTTTACCCAACACTTACATTCCCCCTTATCTACAAGTTTTCTTTCTGTGGTTTTAGTTATACACACTCAACCAAAAATACAGTGCAGGACAAATTATTGAGAGACAGACAGACAGAGACAGAGAGAAAGAGGAGAGCACATTCACATAAACTTTACTAAAGTATATTGTTACAACTGTTCTTTTGCTATGAGTTTTCATTAGTCTCTTCCTCTAATTTAGAAGTTAAACTTTATCATTGAATGTATGTTTAAAAAAAAAATACAGTATACAAGGCCAGGGGTTTAGCTCAGTGCATAAGTGCCTGCTTGGCAAACACAAGGTCATGAGTTCGATCCCTGGCACACACAAAAAAAAATACAGTATACAAAGGATTTGGTACTAGCCAGTGCTTCACAATGTAACACTTTGTGGCAGCAGCCAGAGCTTTCCTGCCATTATCTTTCTGCCTCTCTTGTTCTCTCTGCAAAAATGCCACCAGATACTTAACCTTTCAAAAGTCAGTCCTCCTCCAGCATAGCACTCACAGCTCACCGGCCTTCTCTAGAGAGACATTTTTTATTCCTCCCTCTGAGTCTCTTCACTGTGTCCACACCTGCTTTGCCACACCTGTTAACACCTAGCAGCTGTCTGCATGAAACCAAAGGGTGTATGGAAGCTCCTGATGTCCTGGGGGGTGTATGGTCTTTCCTGCTGGGGTTTATGTCTCATTTCTGCACCTTGCTGACTCTATGAGTGTAAGTAAACACCTTGAGTTTCTACCTAGAAAGCAGACAGCCATTTCCACATAGACGGGCTCCCGGGAAGTCTTGGTATAATTATTCTCTTCCTTTCCCACTGGAAGCACTCCTACTATCTGCCTGCAGAGGACTTAGATGTTTTCTTTGTGCCCTGTGTTAAGTCGTATGTAAATCAGTGATGAAACCCATGTATGTCAATCATCTTTTTCTTAAGCAGTCCCATGCATAGTGTACTAAGACTCTATCACTCTCTGACAAATTGAACTAAATTCACATCTCCCTGGAACATGGAAAGGAATACTGAGATACTTCTCTAGTCTTCAGTCTAGCTCTCATAATATACATTTTTAATGCAATAAGAATTATTCAGAGTTATTAACTCTTAGAAATAGTCTTTGCAAAGAGCTTTTAAATCTTTATCAGGAAGCTGTGTTTACACAGATATTTATTGAGTTAAAAGCTTTCAGTGTGTATCGTAAACAACATTTCCCAGCATAGATCCTATTATTGCTCAGAACAGACCAAATTTAATTTTTCATATTCTGTTCTTAGTTATTAAGGACACATCATCCTGCTCTGGTATCTCTGGAGCTACCAGCATAAAGAAGGCAAATAGAGAAATAAAAAGAGCATGATTCCCAGATCCTTGGTCAACATTATTACTCAGTCACAGTGGAACCTTAAGTCAATAAATTCGCTGAAGGCTATATTTCCCATTAGTAAATGGGAATAATAACAGGATGGTCCTGACAGTCATGTCATAAGAACTCAGTCAGAAACTATATGCATAAATGCTTGTTAGCATGTAAGAAATAGAATGTTGCAATAATTATGGGAGCTGATTATTACAGATGTTCACCAAACACAGCTTGGAATTTCCTGGATACTTAATCTCTCAAGAAACCTAATTATATAGTTTTTAATATTTAGTAAAAGAAAGCTCAGTAGTTTTTTGAAAGAAATTTAACACCGTATGCTCAGAGGAATTTGTCCTTTGGATACACATGGGAAGCCAGCAATTCCCTGCTAAATGATGCATTTGGGCCATTTTGGAGGAACAAGGATGTGCTCCTGAGAATGCTTCACCCAGGGACACATTACCAAAGTTGAAGGTGTAATACCAGATTGTCATTCAGTAAAGAGATTCCTGAGCAGCTGGGTTTCTGCTCCTTATGAAGGACTTTCTCAGGCTTCAGAATTTCTCAGTATCAGTGAATGGCTTCATTAGAGATGGATCTGCCATGTGCCTGGAGAGAGAGACACACAGAAAAAGAATATTCTCCAGTGTCAGCCTCACCTATTCACAAGACAGAGCATCAAAGATCCATGATTTCCTATAATTGTCTTATTTGACAAGCTAGCAAGAAATTAAATCTTTGCTGCAATGTAAAAAGAGAAAAATGCCTAACTAAAGATTTCTCACCAAGATAAAAATCTCTACCTAAAATATGTTCTTGCTCCAAAGCAAATTATTGAGCCATAATTTATAGCAATGAACACAATTCTCATTTACGTAATGTTCAAATACTTAGCAAATATCTGTTGGGCATCTCCTGTGGGTCTAAATAATATCATTATTGATGAAATCATATATTAAAAATAATAACACACTTGTCTTTCTATGAGTCAAGAAATAATTGTGGATATTTATTATCTTTAAAAAAATACTAGCAAAAGCCTGGGGGTGTAGCTCAGTGGTAGAGCATTTGTCTAGCTTGTTTAAGGACCTGGGTTCAGTACCATGCAGTGTTAAAAAAAAATACTGGCACACTCATAATAGATGTGAGTGTGTGTGTGTGCATGTGTGCGTGTGTGTGTGTTGAAACAAGCTGTGTGATCCACACTGCATTCAGGCACAGCCTTCTCACTAAACATCTGTGACAAACAGCATATGTCTCCTGGTTTGTGGGTGATAAGTTCTTCCCCTTTGCCAGTGTTACCATCACATAGTGAGGCAATGTCAAGGGGACTCAGTGTTCCTTTCCTCCCAAAAAGGAAAAGCTCTGCCTTTGCCCAAGAACAGTGGCTTCATATTTGAAAACCAGACAGAGAAACAGCCTCTCATAGGAACAAGGCATTGTGTTGAACTAGGTCACCAGTGGGCTCTAAGGCATCCACAGGAGGACTTCACTTACCTGGATTCTCACACAGGTTCAGGGCTGACAGAGGTAGGATGAAAGATGGGAAACCTGGTGATGCCACCACACAGGATACACAGAATTGTCTCACATACACACGCGCACACACACGCGCACACACACACACTGGGCCTTGAAGAGCAGAGTCCTGGTGTCTGCCTTTGGCAAAAGAAAAAGGTAATTGTTGTGACTTGGAAGACCAGCTGGAGTGGATGGAAGTGTACCTAGTCATCCAAAGAATGATGGCCAGTGTGCACCATCTGAAATCACTGCAGGAGAGGGCCATTCAGGAAGGGAAAGATTACACATGCTGGGGAAGTGGGGATTTCACTATTGGTCACACATCCTTGGGAAGAGCAAATGTGTATCGGAGTGTCTAGTTTCAGTTAAATATCACAAACATGTGCCTGCATGTCTCAAATCTTCTTCTGGTCTGTTTAAACAGCCTCCCTATACCCTTACAGCCTCACTGAACTCATCAGCCTCTCTGCTGGGCAGTGATGGTGATGACTGCTTCCTAATTCCCCCATCATCCATTCTCAGAAGAGCAGCAAGAGGAAACATTCCAGATTGCAAACCTGGCCTCGCCACTGCCCCACTACAAACCCCAGAGGAACCTAGGTACTTTGAGAATAAAGGCAGACTTTTCACAAAATAATAAGATACTGCTTGTTTCTCTTGCTTCGATGAGGGGAAATCTTTGTGCTGGTAATTTTCTGGACAATGTTTCATGCCTATATCTTATACTCTGAACAACTACTGTGAATATAACAATATGTAATATATTGAGTATTTTTACTCTTCTACTAGCCTCTTTTGAAACTTATTACTTTTTCTGTTTAAAAATTTTTTTAAAAAAGAACTATAAAAGAAGACAAAATGGCCAGTCAATGAGCAACAGAATACAAAGCCTCCCGGGAGAAACAATTCATATGCCAGAATAAAAGACCCTGGAGAGACCCAGACAGAGGGAGATGGATCCTCTTGACACAGGAAGAAATTAAAACTTAAAAAGCTCGTCAAATACTTCAGGACTACAACTGAAACAGTTAAAAACTATGGGACACAGTGTTTTCACGATGACCTGCTAAGTTTGTACCAGCTTGAATCCGCGCTGGCAGGCAGAACTGCCCAAACTCGTTCCCGCCGCCACTCACAGGAAGCGTGGCAGCGCTGAGGTCGGGGGTTGGTGAGCCCAACAGAGTGCAGAGCAGAGCAGGAGGAGGAACCTTCATTGATCCACGGTCAGTGCTGGGAGTGAGACCCCCCCCATGGGAAGGGCGTGACCAGGTGGGCAACAGGTTGGAATCGGGCAGGAGGAGCCTGAACTGGGAGCGACAATGACTTCAGTTGGTTGCTCCCTCCCCAGAGCAGATTCGTGTGATTTGCTTGGACTGGGCCGTGCCCCTGGCCAGGACCCAATGAGATGTCCCAAATCGATTCCCTGTGCCTAGCACGCAATGACCAGGTGAAGGCCCCTGAAGTTTGGCTGGCCCGGTGGAGAGGGGCAGGCATATGCAGCCTGCTTACACCTCAGTGACAAGAGCAGGCAGGAAAGGGTGGAATTCCCTCGCCAGCGTACTTTGGAGGAAATGTGGCCAACAGGGAAGGGGCTGGGACCTGCACTGTAACCTGTGTGGAGGAAGACAGGGCCATGACAGGAGAGAGAGGCAGGAGGAGGCCCCCAGCCCGGAACCCTGAAAGCCCTGATCCAGGAGAGGGGAAAACAAAGGAGACTGAGGGCAGCAAACACACAACATCAGACATGGCTTCAATGGACATTAAGAGATATCTTTGGGACCTTGTAGACAAGCTCAAAACTGAAATATTAAATCAGGTAAAGCAGGATATGAATAAAGTAATAAAAGAAATGCTCTGAGGAAGCATCTTGCAGGATGATACAGACAGAAGAATGGAGGAACACAAAAAAAGGAGAGAAACATTCGATCAAGAACATAAAGAAAATATAGAATACATGAAGCAGACTCAAAGAGATTACTAGGAAATTAAAAACTCCATTGAAATCTGGCAAAACACCTTGAAAGAAACTAGGGATAGACTATCAAAACTTGAAGACAAGTTTGCAATGTGTGATGATGAAAGGAAAGATCTCTTAAAAATAACAAGGAAACAGGCAGTAACAATACAAAGGCTAGACGATGACAAGAGAATCTACAATTTAAGAATAAGAAACATGAACGAAGAAGCAGGAATACATACAGGCAAATTACAAAGGCTATTCATGGAAATAATTAAGGAAAACTTCCCAAGCATGGGAAAAGAAAATGACATTTAGTTGTGTGAGGCATACAGAACTTCAGCCACCTACAACCAAAGCAGATCTACACCCAGACATATAATAATCAAGATACCAGAAATTCAATATAAAAACAGAATATTAAAAGCCATCAGAGAAAAGAAACAGATTACCTAGAAAGGTAAGCCCATCAGAATCATGGCTGACTTCTCGACACAGAACATCAGATCAAGAAGAGCTTGGAGTGAAGTCTTTCAAGTCCTGAAGGAAGGTGGCCTCCAGCCCAGATTGATGTACCCTGCAAAACTGTCACTAGAAATTAATGGAGAAACAAGATGCTTCCATGACAGAGAGGAACTGGGCGAGTTTGTGACCACCAATCCAACCCTGTAGATAATGCTGAAGGACATTCTAGAGAAACAAAAAAAAAAACACCAGAATTTTAGGGACAGTGGCAGAAAGGCCTCAATGAGTGGGGCAGGCAGTAGAATGAAGTAGAAAACAAAACAAAGGCAGAAAAGTAGCATAGCAGAAATGATGCAGAGAAGGATAACTAGAAACTCTAACATAGATGGCCTTGATACACTATATTGTTAATAGTGCATCAGGATTTAAAACACACATTACTCACACTACTCTGCTTAGATGTATTATATTCTGTTCCAGTCATTCTACCTGTACTAGATTTGAGGGCACAGACAGTAATCCTGAAAATAACAGGATATAGTACAGTAATCATCCTTAATTTTCTATTAACTTAATCTAAAGCTCTGTAAAACCTATACGGTTTTACCATGACTGATCATAATCTAATCTGGTTTGTTGGATTGCTGTTTTGTATTGATAGATTTTATTCAAAGCTGTTATGATTGATAGTATCAAGTCTGAGAGTATAGGCAACTGCACTTAAGATGACAAGATCCACTAGAATAACCACTCTGGTTTAATTATTACC
The DNA here is from genome assembly GCA_004027455.1 of Hydrochoerus hydrochaeris. Taxonomy (NCBI): domain Eukaryota; kingdom Metazoa; phylum Chordata; class Mammalia; order Rodentia; family Hydrochaeridae; genus Hydrochoerus; species Hydrochoerus hydrochaeris. The sequence goes on along the minus strand of PVLA01006859.1, from coordinate 18,456 downwards.
TGGCTTTGAAGTTTTATACTGTCTACAATGTTTCATTTTACTAATATTGTTATTTACTGCTATACTCAATTATACTGCTATATTCAATTATGCCTGATGATGTAGACATTCTATTGAAGATAATAAGAAACAACACAGTAATCATTGTAGATCACCTTGTACTGTGGTTTTATACAACTTTTTGGTTTCATGTTTTTATAGGAATTTGTTTTGTTTTTTCTTGCTAAGTTTTGTTTTTCCCTCTAATACAGAAAGGATAGAAATACATGTAGAGATTCATGCATGAGTAGCTGTTTGCACTCTCACTGTTTGACTATCTACTTTGTATGCTTTAATTTTGTAAGTTGAACAACTATTTCTAAGAGGATAATATGTAATTTATTAACTAGTGATTTCTTATTGTTTATCTTTTTTTTGAATTCTGTATTATCTCTACCCTTTACATGCTTTTGTTTCTCTTTAAATAAAATCTTAAAAAAAAAAGAAGAACTATAAGGTACTGACTTCGTCTGTCTCACCAACCTCTCCAGGATCTCCTTCTTGAAGACCCACTCAGCCCTTGGTAATCCCTTTTTGGACTCTCACTTCCCACCTGACAGAAGCCTCATCCACTCTTCTCTCACTTTGCCCATCTTGCTTCTTCTCATTCTTAAAGCCTCTGAGTCACATCCATAGAGAATCTCCTCATCCTAGGGCACCTTCCCTTTGAACTGGACACGATGACGATCTTTATCTCTCTGTGTCTCATGCCTGCTGCACTGTGTAAATGGTGATGGTCCTGTGGTGAGCACAGTATGGACTCCTAACAGATGCTCAGGAGCATTGGTGGAATGAACATACTAAAGAAGGCAGGCTGAAGATCACCCAAGAAGCCAGCTCCTGGCTTTGAAACAAACACAGGAGCAGGTTGAAGGCCATGGAGGAAGTGCCCATCCTAGATCAACCAGCTCCTCAACTCCACCTGGAGCCAGACTCATCACGGGTAGTTTCCTGAGGTGGGTCAGGGATTAGGACATGTCAAGTCTTCCCTGCCCGCTCTGACTGCTGTCAACATGAGACCCAACTTCCTGCTCGCACGTACCGTCCTCTGATCTCAGCGCCTCAGTCACATACTCGTGAAATGTACCATTTCAGAGTGTCTTCCCTCACAAGTTGTCATCTGGTGAATAATATAATATAGTCTGGGCCCTCATGACTTGGGAGTTGGGGACTACATTTCTGAAAGTCGTTTTTCCTCTATTGACAGACACCTCAGAACAATTTTTTACTTAGACTGTAAAATATTGACATGCCAGCATTTTGATATTGAGAGCACATTATAAGGGAAAAATAATAGAGTGGGAAGACCTTTGATTCATCTGGTCAGCTAGGCCCTCCCCATTCCCCACCCTCCCCCACACACACACACACTCAGGATCCAACTCCTCCAGGGCAATACTTCATGCCAAGTTCAGTGAGCCTGGCAAAGCTCACCGGAGAGCCTAAGGAAAATGGACGAGTCTCACTCCAAATATGACCCACAAACTCTAAGCAGAAAATACCAACAATGCTTTGTTTCCACACAAAACATAGCCCCTTGGGAAATTACACTTAGATGATTTATGGAATGTGGGTCTTTAGCCGTATTATACTTTGCAGTGCCGACAAAGACAACAATAATGTATAATTGATTCCACTTGGATCTCAGCAAGTCAATAAAGAACTTTGTTTATAGATAATTTTGTTGGGCAAATCTCCCAGATGGTACTGAAATGTTGCATTTTTAAGATGTTGAGTTTGGTCCAGGAGGAACATAAATTATAAAGATAATGTGTCTTTTGTATCATTACAGTCATCTAATTGTAATCACAATTAGAGTCACCGAAACCTAACGACACTCTATTTCAGTATTCCTCTTGACATTTTTAAAGCTTTGTTTATTTAAGAGGCAAAGTTCAAAATAAGGGCTCCAGAATCCCAAAACTCCACCTGCTGTGCAAGGGCAGTTTTATAAATTAAAACCTATCATGAAAATAAAACTTTAATATTCTTATAATAAGAAGTGGCAGTACAAATATACACTTTTCAATAGGTTTTAGGTTAACTTTCTCAGTATACAATGAAAGGCTTTGTCAAGGTTTCTGGGAAACTGAAACTTTCTGCCACAATTTTTACCATACAAAACATGTAATTCATTTCTCTATTAAAGGTAAAAATTATGTTTTTCTTTTTCATTGTTGCATCACCAAAAATTGTTTGAGTATATTATTATAAAATTGAGACAGCGTGATTAAACTATAGGTCCTTGCTTATGAAATGGCTCTAGGAGACCCTGATGGTTGTACCTCCCAGGCTGGCATCCGGTGCAGCTGAGACCAGCACATTAGCATGGCCTATGTGACTCCCTCCCAAAGGAGCAACAGGGCCTGCATACTAAGACACTGTGGACAGAGAAAGCAAAGAGTAGTTTCCAAAATGAGCCTCAGATGGAAAATTACCCAGGCTGGGGCTCCAGATTGCAGACATTCGTTTATAATTGAGCTGCTTCTCCAGGGGGCAACCCCACATCACCTGCTTCCAGGTGAGAAGCCCCAGGGATTTAGGTATCAAAGAACGGCTCATAATTCTCTCAAGGAATGGCAGGAAGCCCAGGTAGCTCCTGAACAGACTGGGAGGAGGCCAGAGTCAGGAAAGAGGACACAGAAGAATGAATGAGAGCAGAGGTTCTTGAACTTGGCTTTGGTACTCAATCACCTGCAGTGCGGTTGAGTTCAGACTGCAGTGCTGCACCCGCAGTTCTGAACCACTCGTTTGCAACAGGGCCTGAGTATTTGCATTTCTGCTGTGTCCCTAGAGGCTGCTGGTGCTGGCCCAGTAATCACACAGATGGCAGCAGAAGCTTCTGTTTACTCTACTCTTGTCCTTAGCTCAAGGGCATCGGCCTTCCCAGGCACTTGTTTGAAATGAAATGCACAATCTCAGGCCCATCACAGGCTTATGGTTTCTGCATCTTAAAGTTTGAGACGCACCGTGTTACATGATGCAAAGACTCAACTGACGCCATGTATAGATGGCTGATGATAAGTGTATATGCAACCATTCATGAACACTGCTTTTAGAGGGGGAAAATGAGATGGGTTTTCTTTTAACCCCTAACTTACTTCTGCTCACTCTATCTTCCTCCACATACGCACTAAAGAAAAATAAATTGTGCACACGTTGCAAGTGCAAAGCATGGAAACGAATACAGAAGTGATTGTACCAACTGAACAACAGCCATCTGTCTTTGAAATGTACTCTAAGCTCTTGGCCAAGAGCAAAGTGGCAAGTGTCTTGACTCCTTGGTCTCATCACAGTGTGGTTTAGCTCATGATCATATGTGCAACAGATGTGCAATAAATGTTAGTAAGTGAACTTAGAGATGCTGTCCAGGAACATGTGGTAAAAAAACACCGCATCGATTTGTGCTATAATGGTCCTCAACAGTCCTGCCCTACTCCTCGCTGTCTACCAACTGCCCTCACACCCAGTGTACACTTAGAGTACAGTGCAGCCTGTCCCCAGCTTATCCCACACAATAAAGTCTCTCTGGAAAGACTTCTGGCTCTATTACCCAGGGAAGCTAAGTGTTAGGATCTCAGTTCTTTAGAATAAGCGTAGGAAAACTTTCTTTGACAAATGGTTAATATTGTAGACATAGCAGGCTGTACAGTCTAAGTTACAGAGCTTCTCAACTCAGCTGATGTAGCTTGAAATCATCTTATGACAAGACACAAACAAAGAAGCATAGTGATGCTCAGTAAAACTTTATGGGCACTGACTCCTCTCATACAATTTTCAAGCATAATGAAATGCTATTCTTCTTGGGAATTTCTTAACCATAAAAAAAAGTCATTTCTTATCTTGTAAGCAGTACAAAAGAGATCACGCCAGATTTGGCCCACGGGTGCTAGTTCACCCTTGTCCAGAGTCCAAGCACAAGGTCGAAATCAAGTCTTGTCTCTGTCTTTAACTAGCACTAAACTGCTTGACCTATCCTGGTGTTGATCTCAGGGGTCTGATATCAATGTCAAATGAGAAAATACTAAGTGTGTGGCCTGTAGTAAACATCCAATAAATGATAGTGATCCTAGTGGTTGTGGCTAAAATGAAGATTAAGCCAGTGGAGATAAAGGTCAGAAAATGACCAAGAGACTCCACTCGGGAAACAGGTACCATTTCAATAAACATCAATGGGCCTAAAGACTCTTTGGAGGACAGTGGGCTAAACTGGCTTTGTAGACAGTAGGCACCTACACAGTGGTCACCAGGAAGCTGCCAAATAAATGTCCAACAGAGCCAAGTGGGCATGATGGCACATGTGTGCAATCCCAGCATTCTGGGAGGCTAAGGCAGCTAAACTCAAGCCCAGCCTCAGCAAATTAGTACCTTAGTGACAACCTGTTTCAAAAATGAAAAATGGAGATGTAGCTCAGTGCAAAGACCTGAGAGAAAGGAGGGAAGGAAGGAAGGAAGGAAGGAAGGAAGGAAGGAAGGAAGGTAGGAAGGAAGGCAGGCAGTTAAAAGAACTGTAACAAGTCAGAAAATGTAAGGGAGTAAAGACAGAGGTGCTGCTCTGATCAGGACATACACTACTCCAACATTTCAAGGTGAAAGACAATCAAGAAGTCCCTAAGAAGGCTAGCCCTTGGGTCTGGGTCTCCTATTTAAAAGCTTTAAGAATAGTTGGTTTCATTATCTAGAATATATTAGTTAATTAGTCTAAAGAAATACTTGCTATGTGTCAGGTACATATTCTGTGCTGTATTATAAACACAATGTAACCAATTTTTTTAAAGATAGATAAACTAGATAGATGATAAAGATGGGTAGATAGAATGACAGATACATAAATAGATAGATAGATGATAGATAGATAGATAGATAGATAGATAATAGATAGATAGATAGATAGATAGATAGATAGACAGATAAGAGCTGCCATGAAGACAGCAGGCAGATGTCTGGACAATGTGCCTAGTAAAGAGCAGACACAGGAAGCCCAAAGTTCACTTTGCTACTCAGCCTCCTGAGAGGAACAATTTTTATGAATGCAGAGCGCCATCTCCATACACTGGAATGGGCAGGGGCAGGAGTGAGCCTTGACCGTCTTCCACAGTCATATATAAACTACCTCCTGAGGCCTCTGAGTCAGCTGTGACTTAGCACATCACCTAGGCTCCTCTCCTTCCCCTAGGTGAAGTTGTCACTGGCTTTTCAGATGTACTCGCTTGGATCCTGGACTCCCTCTTGGAGTTCAAGAGAACCGAGGCCATTGGCAGGAGCAGGCAGTTCCTCTGGTGGTCAGATCACTCAACTTGCTCACTTTGTTGGCTTCTGCCTCTGATCCCATCTTGCCTCCACGTGGGCGCTGCCCTCTGTTGGCCCTGTGACCTCAGCCTTCTCCATTACTTGCCTCTGTGCAGCACTCCGACCTCCAGACCTGCTGTAACGCAATATGACTCTGGTGATGTGCCTCCCAGCAGGCACCTCATGTTTCTGGGTGGGGCCTCTGGTGTCTTACTTAAAATACTAAACCTGATACTAGAGAACAAATAATGGGCTCTACTTGTCACCGTGGTTTTAATTAGAGTAGGAAGGCTGCGGTGTCTTGTTCCAGGCTGGCTACCCACATACAAAGTGATCTTTGTCGAAGTTCTCACCATTGCAATTTCATGTACACTGATCGTAAACATATTTAATTTTTAAAGATGTCTTGCTTTCTTAAGTGCAGTCACTGGCCATGTACTGCACTGTGCATGGTGACCCCACCTCTATCAATCTGTATTTTTGGCAGCAAACAGGCAGCCTGTGCCAAGCACAATAACCGTGTCCTTGAAAAGGTTCGTGTGTTCAGAGGTGGAGCTTTTGGAATGTGATCAGGTCGTGTTGGCCTGATCAATGTATTGATCCACTGAAGAGCTTATAGCCAAAAGTGCTCTTGACGTTAGACTGCAGAACGCGTAACCCAGAAGGGCATCTTCTTGTCCCCAGCCCCTTCCTCTCCTTCCCCTTGCCCTTTTTCTCTCTCCTTCCTGACATCGTGAGGTGAGCAGCTTTTCTCCAGCCTCCCCTCCTGCAGTGATATTTCTACCTCACAGCCAGACAACTGTGGACTGAAACCTCTGAAACTGAGCCAAAATAACACTTGCCTCCTTTAAATTGTGTGCAGCAAGCTTTTTGTCCCAGCAATGAAAAGTTAACTAACATATCTCAAAACCACGAGTACAGGACAGAGGACCAAGGCTGCATGAATGCATGGTACCTGTCCACTCCTCACCCTGTTCACGGTCTGTGGGCTACATCAGGCCACTCAGCCACCTGCATACATTAAAAAGAACGGGATCTTCCTGAATACAACCTAAAACCATCTTTCACCACACAAACACCACGTCGGGGAAACACTGGCCTATGCTGAAGAATAAATAATTCATCGGTAGGGCTTCCTTTCCCACTAATTTTGTAATTTAATTTTTTAAAACAAACTTTGCTTGATATGATTCATCTTTTATATACCTATGGGATAAGCATCACTTTTTTAACTTAAATTTCATTTTGGGATACACCACCTGGATACTGTCACCCCTTCTACCTTTTAAACTATATTCTCTTGGAAACAGTGTGACATTTTAGCTGAACACAAGTCTTTTTTTTTTCCAACTGTAAATGAGCGTTTTATGCCCTCCAAAAATCAAACTGATATTTTCACTGTTATGATTTTATTATGCTTCTTTATAGGGTAGTTTGCTTTTGTGAAGTTAAAGAAAGCAGCAAAGTGGAAACTAGTAACAAATAGGGCATATTGAAATTGGGCTCCGCAGTTTAAATTTTCCATTCATTTAATTGGGGAGGAAAGTGTGTGTTTGTTTAGATATCTAATTATTGGGAAAGGAGAGGTTCATTTGTCTAAGTTAATATCCCTTAACCAAGTTAAAATTAGCATACATCTCTTTAATTACTCCTTGGAGTGACAGCTAATGCATCAGCCCCTTGCACAAGCCCATTTGCCAAGCTTCCCCTCCTCCTAATCGAGGAACAGGAGTGGAAGGCTGGAATCCTGATCACCTGTGTCCCCATATACTGGAAGGACACCCCAGCTCCCTGAGAAGCCTCCAGGGGGTCTTGTCCCATTGACGACTCAGGGACTTCACGGCCCCGTGTGACCAGCCTCTCAGTGTGCTCAGCCTCTTTGATTTTCTTCTGCTCTCAGGAAGCACTAAGCCTGGTTCCCAAGTCAGGATCCTCACCTGCCCCTTCTTGGCCTCGGCAGCTCCAACATAAGGCTTCAGCTAACCCCACACACTATGAGAGGCCTTTATTCTACCCCATCTGTCCCAGTTAACCTTGATTGTCAACTGGACTGCATTAACAGACTCGGAGAGGTAATTGGTGTGAGGATTCTAGCCTCATCAATATGTAGTAATCCATTGATGGATTCATAGCTAAATGGGATAGTAGGAGGTGGCATCTATTCGGAGGAACTGGGTTATGGGAGGTGTGACCTTGGGGACTATATCTGGTCCCTGGCCCCTTCCTCTCTGATCCTCCCCTGCGCTCAGCTTCCAAGATGCCATGAGTTGAACGGCTTTCCTCCACCATGCCCTTCTGCCTTGATGCCTTAGGGCCAGTCAACCTCTAGGTCAAAAATAAACCTCTCCTTCTATAAATTGTGGTGTCAGATATTTTATCCCAGCTGACCAACACATCCCTACCCTGATCCCCCACCCCACATCATTACTTCATCATTCACTTTCCCAGACTCACCTCACTCTTAATGAGGTGATGGACTTCCCAAAGGTAGGGACCTTTCCTTTCCTACCCTTCTAATTCATGCATCTTTGATGCAAGTATGCTGTTTCATGCATAGATCTCTCAGGAATTGTCTATTGAATGATTGAAAGAACAAATGATGAGTGAAAGTTGAATTAATGAAGCTTGCAAGCTCTCTTCTGTGGCATCACAGGACAGAGGGATTAGCATTCAAACCAGAAGCCACATGGTAACTGGTCACATGCAAGCCACTGTAGCTCCTGGGCCTGCTCCCCGTGAATGCTGGGGAGGGAAGGCGTCTCTAACACTGTGGGACTATGCATTCATTTCTAAGTGCATCATTAGGAAGGTCCATTCATTCACTTGCGGTTTATTCTTTCCCTAAACAAATATCTGTAGCTTCAATGTTCGACAATGGAGAAATGGTTGAGGAAATAATAGAATTGCAATGTGCTCAGTTACTATTTAAAATGATGTTTATACAGAGCTTATAACAACATGAGAAATTGCTTATGATGTAATATTAACAGGAAACAAGTTTGTGCCTTACACTGTTAGGTGAAGACTGTGATTGCCAATGTATTTTTTTAAACCAGAGAATGCTAATATTATGCTGCAAGAAAACAGCAAGAATGCTGCTCATCTCTGCATGATTAATTTAGAATGTTTGTTTCTTTTAGTATTTCTTACCGGATTTTCTGCAGCAAACACTTCTTTTAGAATACAAAGAAATCATTGCTTCCACACCCAGCTTGAAATTGCAGTTTTCCTATTCCCCAGGGAGAAGCTTTGGTGACATCTGTGTACCGGAGGTAGTCCTGTTTCTAGAGGGCTGTGGGACTTGAACTGCAGAGTTTCTGCAGCTCAGCAGACTTCCCCAGGCAGCCACTCTTTCCCAGCCCCCACACCTGTCTTAGTGTAGACTGAGTCAGTTCCAGGCCAATAAGGGTTGAGGGAGAACGGGAAAGAGTTCCTACTCCCACCCTTCTTTTTAATTATTTAAGTCCATACATGGAGCTGCCACCATGTTACACTTCCAAGGTGTTTGGATATCAATAACAATTTACATATGGCCCTCTTAGAAACAGGTATTATTTTCCATCTCATTAAAATGCAATGTGAATTTGATCCATGACTGACCCTGGGATACAGTTCTATTCTGAGGCCCCAAGGATTGGGTGTCCAACAGGAGATGGTGGGGATGGAAGAGGAATGAATGGACAGAAAGCCCTACAAGGCTTGGCTCAATAACAGCCACTAAGGTCACCAGCAAAGGGACCAGTCAACCACTGTTGGTCTAGCAGGGTGGTTATTATGTAGAACTTTTTCAAGGTCTTATAGTGTGAGTCTATTTCTGGAATAACAGTAACCAGGAGTAATTATTAATGAGTATATAAGAAGGGTTTTTCAAGATCCTGCTAGAGATCCTTCCATAGCCAGAAATACATAGTGATACATGGTTATTAGTGTGCATGTGATCCCACATCACATCTTCTGAATTGTAAGCCCAAGCCTATGATGTTTCACTTTTAAAGAAAACCTCTGAGGTTTAATAGTGTTATGGACATGTAAAACATAACTGTCACAGGGAAAACATTTGCTTTTAAAATCACTTATTGAAACATTAGTCATTTGAGCTCACAAACACATGATAAAACTGTATCAAAATATTATTTCATTGGAAGGGCACTAGAACATAGCTACCCCAAAACTCTCAGGACAAATTTCCTTTGATTTGTTAGTATTTCTGAAATACAGCAACTAAACTGTTCCTTGTTGAACAGAATGTGTCCGCTTGTCACTAGGCGTCAAGTCTCACTGTCCCTGAAGACCCTCTTCCCTCACCTCACCTCCTTCTTGAAGGGTAGAGACCCTCCTCTAATACCAGTGTATGCAAAGCTCATTAGAGTTAAGCATTTGCCCCGGCACATGTGCTCTCCCCAGGTGAGAAGCACATTCCCCGTGGAAAACAAGGTCCACAGCTCAGCTGGATTAAGCTGGGGTCTTGCAGGTTTACGGAGCTGGTTCCTTTGCAGACAGGCCTCGTGCTGGGCATCTGTCCTGTATCTCATGCTGCCACCATGTTTCTCTGCTGTCTACTATCCCAGGGGAACTGAACCTGGCTGAGAGCAGTTTTTAAAAATCCACCCTCCATACAAATATTTGTGAAGAAGTTGGGCTGAAAAAAGAAATGTGATGTATATTAGAAAGAAGAGCTGGGCACAGTGGTGCATGCACGCCTGTAATCCCAGCTACTCACGAAGCTGAAGTAGGAGGACCTCAAGTTTCAGGCCAGCCTGGGAAACTTAGTGGGAACTTGTCTCAAAATAAAATGTTTTTAAAAGATTGGGGTTGTAGTTCAGTGATGGAATGCTTGCCCATCCAGCACAATGTTCTGGATTCAATATCCTGTACTACTGAAAAATATTGTAGAAAGCCAGGGTTGGGGACAGGGAAGAGTACAAGCTCGTTCTCCAACTTCTGTACACACAAAGAGCCTGTACTCCAGAATATTTATTTACCATGTGGGAAACCAAACCATTTGGAGAGCTGTAATAATTGTAACTATGGCATAAAGGAAAGTGATAGGTAGCGTGATTTGCCTGCCATTATGTTATTCTGTAGAGACTCAGAATTCCAGAACCAGGTATTTTATGAGAAATCATTTCCATTCTGAAAATGTGACTGAACTTTTCCTAAATATATCAGAAATGGAGCAGTCTATGATCATCCATAATTGAAAACAAAGTTTATGAGGTAGTAGATGTATATGAATAGTAACAGAAATTTAACAGAACTGTGTCAAAATTTGTATCTTTATATTACTATTTGCATCTGAGAAAGAATCTATTTGGGCAGTGGGTGGTGCTGAGCCCTTGCATAGATGAGTAAATGAATCAGTGGGGTTTGAGACTGATGGGACCACCTTGTACAGCTATGTAGGTTGTGTCCCGGCAACCACAATACTGGCAGTGGTCTTCTTAATAGAGGGTGATGTGAAAGGCACCTAAGGCTCCTGCCTCAGTGACATACTGTCTAACCCCCACAGATGGCACGGAGTCCTCCATAAATGATCACCTCAAAGGAGTAGAACACACATTTGTGTCCTCAAATAAAATAGCCAAGAAGGAAAGTTTCAACTCTTGCAATGAATTGCACAGGGCTAGGGTGTAGCTCAGTGGTAAGCATTCATCATGCATCACGCTGGGTTCAGTCCTCAGCACACAAAAAACTAAAACAAGCAAAACGTGTGAGTAGTCTAGCAATCAGAACAGCATGCATTCACTTCCCTGTTTTTTACTATTCAACCCTCACAGTTATGAGTCCCTGTTTACCCCAGAGCTTCACACGTGCTTCCAGAGACCCTGCACCCATGAGAGAACCAGATGCCTTTACCTTTCCTCTCTCTGTGCCAGGCAGTGTTTCTTGTTCCACATTCCTGCTCCTGGACTCCTGTATTTCTTTGGATCCAGCATTTGTGGATTGAAACCAATGCTGTCCCCAACAGCAAAGAAAGTTTTTCTTAGTTTTATTTCTCTGTCTCTCTCCATCTCTCTGTCTCTCTGTGTGTGTCTCTGTCTCTCTGTCTCTGTCTGTCTATCTCTCTCTCTCTCTCTCTCTCTCTCTCTCTCACTCTCTTTCTGAGTTTTGGAATCTCTTTTGAGAAAACCTTCAGCACTTCCTCCCTTGTCATAAGCAATTGGTTCCTAACTCCAACCAGCAAAACACTAAATGCTTTCTCCAGAGCTGCCCATTCTAATAGCCTGGAACAACCTCATGAAATATGCTCCTTTTTTGAGCCTAGAAAAAAGCAATCCAATTTCAACAGACAACTCAGAACTGATCTTTTTAAAAAGTCTTGCAAATAGGACAAAAATGAATATGCAATGAGTTGACACCTATTACTGCATTCTTTCTGGTTCTTGACAAAATTTATTTTCTTTTTGAGTGTAATTGAGCACATGTACAAGGTACAGTGTGGTAATTTGATGAATGCATACAATAGGTAATGATTAAATCAGGACAATTAGCATTTTTCATCTCTCTCGTTGCTTTATATTTGGAGTCTATGAACTCCTGTTATGCTTAAGGTTGTCCAGCTGAGGGGGATAGCCAGTACCAACCTTCACAGCAAACAGCCTCTAGGAGGCCCCACTCTGTAGCAAATCTCATGTATCACTAGAAATTTCTTCACTGATTATTTCCTGCCTAATAAGTACTTCAGACTATCTCACATTCATTGAATTACTTCAAGAACTTGAGTCGGTTCCAGAAAAAAAGATGCTCAGGCAATTTAGAAATGAGAAGACAAGATTTAAGAAAAAAAACAAAAAAGTCCCACAGAATTAGAACTACTTAACCCAGAGAAGAAAAAGCCTGCATCATGGCTCACTAATTCCAGCAAATTTATTAAAGATATTTGACATAAGATACTGACCATATGGTTCTCCTTTCCAAAACACAGAGAGGAAATGATTTTCAATTGCCTCAGGAAAGATTTCGGTTGGAAAATGAGGAAGCTTTTCCAGGTGCTGAAGGTCATTACCTGCTTACTGCTCAGAGATAGCATGACCTTTTGGAAATGATTCAGGGAACTAAGTTGTCTACCTCAGCCATTTTAGGAACAATATGGCCAGGAAATGGGGTGAATGACATTACCTCTCTGAAATACTCCCCAGCCACATTTGTCATTGGCCAGTGCCTACACTTTTGGGTTTCCAAATATTGTGACTGTGTAGCTACTATACACTCTGCTTAGAGAAAGAAAGAGAGGTTGAAAAGCTGTAAACATCCATGCAAAGGTCTGATTTTGGCCTTCCTTGATTGAGAGCAAATCCCAGTGCCTAAAGCACTTAAGCCCTAAACCCCAGTTTCACGACTGGCGCTATCTGTCAATCAAGATAAACAGCACACTGAGCCACCTTCTTTACACATCAGCTGTGCTTGTATTCATCCAGCATCCTCTTCCCCTTGTCTTGACATGGAGACTGTTTCCCTAAATACAGGAGAGAGCACAGGCCCAGACTGGACAAGTCATGTCCTGGATACTATGATTGGATTGGTCCAGAGGTGGGATGAGGTGTTCTAAAATCAGTGTATCTAAGTTACAGCCTTCTCTCCAGAGTGGGCTATCTGTAGGCTTCATTTCCAGATGTAAGTCTGCAGCACAGGGATCCAGGGCCACCTACAGCCATGTCCCTGGAGAATCCAAGAACCTGTGAAACTGACTATAAACGTATTGGAAGAACATTCAAGCTTTAGAATCTCCCTTCATATAGGCCCTACCCCTGCTATTTCACATCATTTGGTCTTTATGGTAGAGTACTCCTCCCCTTAGGGAAACTAAGAGATCATGAGTTTGAGGCCAGCCTGGGCTACATAGTTAATTTAAGTTCTCTTAAGCTACACAGGGAGGCTGTGTCTCAAAAACAGAAGAAAAAAGAAGAGGACAGAGTAAGAATGAGAATGAGGACAAAGATGAAGTAGAAAGGAAAGGAAAAGGAAAGGGAGAAGAAGAGGAGGAAGATTAAAGCACAGTAATACAAGACTGCGCTACACTGCACCAGAAATGATAGCAATAACTATCCGCTCCTTAGAGGAAAAGAACAGGAAAAGCCCCCAGAAAGATAAGGAAAAAGAGAGGCTCTAGGAAGACGAAAGGAAGTAGAGAACTACACTGCAAGGAGCAACAGAGGGTCCAAGAGGCTCCTGGGTCTCAGATCAGCAGTGTAACACATGATTTTAGAGTACTCCCCCTACTCCATGTGAATGCCTTCCCCATTACATCAAACTCAGAAAGGCTCTGCTCTGTGGAACCGGTTTTGGGGGGCAGTGAATCAAGAAGGGGCAGAAGTCACAGTTGGGCTCTCCATGGGGTAAAGATAAGGAAACACCACAAAAGACAGAGTTCAGAACTTGAAGGTAGGACATGAAGAGTTCTGGTCAGATTTCCTCACAAGGGAGGCTACATACCCTTTGTAGAACTCCAAGAGTAGCTTTTGATTTCCAATGGGCCTGAACAGTAGGAAATCACCCAAAAGGAATTCAAATGCTGAGAAGAGACCCTGGACGCATTATGCTTATTTGGTGCTTTTGCAGCAGAACCAAAGACATAAATGGGGACACAGGGCTTACACACAACCCCACAGGTAAAAATGCAACAGCAGTGAGCACTTTATATTAGCACAGATGTAAGTGAGGGTTGGGCTCTGCACACCCAACTTACCTTAGTAGTCAAAGCTGCCCAGTGAGCCAACTGCATCTGAGCTTAGGCATTGACCGGTCAGGAACAGGCACTCAGCAAATTTGAATCCCTGGTTTACATGCAGGAACTGGATGGGACATTTTAGTGGGAACTGTACTAGCTACCAGTTTTCCTTTGTTTGGTAATCAAGTGGCCTGATCTGCCTTTAGTCAGAACTGCATTTCCTTTTGCCTGAGACAGGCTGCAAATAAAAATCATGCCTGTGTTCCTTTGGGCTTGATCTTGTTTCTAGCATTTCTGGACCCAAGAACTCTGTTATGATAACTGGATGGGAATCTCAGAGGTTGTTATTTGAATGTCCTTGGGCTTAGAGTTCTCAAAAGGCACCCGTGTTGCAAGCGAATACATGGTTCTTGTTAGCCCATACATTAAAATGTAAAGCAAACAACCACTTTGGGTGTAATGATTTATTCTAGTCTATGAAAGGTGTTAGTAAGTAAATAATTTATCTTCTAATGAAATAATATTGCACGGTGATCTAGGATATAGACAGGAGCATCCGCTAACAACAATGAAGTCCCTTCCCATTCTGCTCGGAGTGTCCTATAACCAGAGGATGTGAAAGAATAGAGAAAGTTTTCCCTAAGTCCATCAGGAACTGAGCAGGAGCCAGCAGGAAACAGGAACTGTGGACAGGAAACTGTGAATAAACCAAATGCAATTATTGCACCTAAACTGTGGAACAGAAGGAAGCAGCTTCCAGAATGAAATTGATTGGGACTAGAATTGCAGAGAGCACTGCTTGGAAGAACAAGCTACCTTTTTAACATGCTAAGCTTATTCTAAAACTACTTTACCATTACATTTTAACAAATAAGATTTAAGATGAGAGAAACTACACTTCCATTAAGTCTTCTCAACACCCTGGATTCATATTTACTACTAATCATGATTTCCAAAAGCTCATTTCTGCAATCAAGAGCAAGCAGCACAGCAGGCAAAAGGCTGTGCATGGAACAGTCTCCACAAATAATTGCCTGTCGGCTCAGCTCCTTGAAGAGAAACAGCAATCTCACGAGATGGCACTTGGGTCTGCTGTCCAACTTGAAGACAGAGAGAGAACACAGGCTCAAGGAAATGCTTTTAGACTTTCAGGGTTATTTGAAATGTAGGCTTCTTAACCTCCAGACAGTGGTTTAGATGAATGAATGGAGGCTTTGAAAATTTGTACTAGATTTTTATATGTTTATATTATATGTCTTTTTCTGAGAAGAGGACCTGCAGAGGGGATATGATACTCAGACATGTAAGAATATAATATATTTCCAGTAACACTCTTGGACAGAATCTTCTACAATGATGGAAATATACTACAGCTGCATTGTCCAAACTAGTGACCAACAACCACATATAGCCACTGAGTATATGAAATGTGATTTGTGTAATGGATTTTTTATCCTATTTAATTTTAATTAATTTAAATTTAAAAAGGCAAAATGGAAGGAAAAAGAAAAGGAAACATACTCCAAAAAGAGTGAATTTTATCTTATGCAAATGGACAATTGATTTGGAAAGATTTACTTGGCCACATGTGTCTAGAAGCTGCCATATTGGTTGTCCAGCTGTTGGTCATTGCTTTAAAAGTTTTTATGTCCACGAAGCTGCAGTGATTTCACTGAACTTTTGTGATATTCAGATTTGGTACCTCAGGTATTGTTTCTCAATGTCACTGGAATCAACATTCCTGCCTTCCTGAGAAGGCAACAAGCTAGTTACATGGTGACTTCCTCCATCCCAACAAAGAAAGGTCAGATTTCCTTGGCAAGCAGACCAATAGTGTCCAAAGTCTCAGACTAGTGTCCCAAGTTTTAGTCTCCAATCTTGGAACAGAGCGCCTGCTTTTGTAGTATTCCAACATTTGTCCAGGCCAGAATAGCAAGCAAGGGCACCTAAATGTGTACCTACATCATTGGTATCCTCCACTGACAGCAAGAAAAATCTTTCTCAAGCAACATTAAGGTCCCAGGGTCACGGAAACTCTTTCAAATACTACTCCAATTCTTTTCCTTTTGCCATCTAATAGTTTCCTAGGGATCCCCAATACAGCTCTGCAAGCTGGCTGGTATAAAACAACAGAAATATATTCTCTTATGGTTCTGGAATCCAGAGGTCTGAAATCTAGGCACCAACAGAGTTGATTTCTTTTGGGAAACTTCGAGAAAACAAATCTGAGGGTCCTTCCACCTTCCAGGGGTTCCTTTGCTGCAGGCTCTGCCTCCATCTCCACATACATTTGCCTTTCATGTTTCTCCTCTCTGAATCTCTGTGTACAAGTTTTCCTTTTCTTATAAGGACAGCAGTCATTGGATTAAGATCCAGACTAGCCCAGCATGACCTCAGTTTACCTTGATTACAAAGATTTTATTTCCATATAGGGTTATTTTAGTTACTTTCTCTTTCCTGGGATAAAATTCCCGACACCCACAAGTTAAAGGAGGAAAAGTTTATTTTAGTTCACCATTTGTAGACATTTCAGTCCATAGTCATCTGGTTCCAAGGCAGGGCAGCATGGCTGAGGAACATGGCAGAGGAGGAACAATCCATGGCACGGCAGGCCGGAAGAAGCAGTGAGCCTCTCTTCCTCTTTTCATCCAGGCTGCAAGCTAATTTGTTGGTGCCACCCACACCCAGACTGGGCCTTCCCACTGTCCACACTTGAATGATGCCAAACCAGTCAGTGAACTAATCCAGTTATCACATACCCATGACCCAGTATCACCCATGATCCAGCCACGTCCCAAAAGCCCCACATATGATCACCTGAGACTTTGAGGCATTATCTACATATAAGTCATAACAGTTATACTCTCAGGTACCAGAGTTTGAGACTTAAATATGCCTTTGCAGGGGAGGTCGATCCATAAAATCACAGTTATCTCTGGAGCAGAATCCTTCCCCTAGGGTAGGACATACCTGACCAGGTATGACTTCACCTCTGACAATTTGAGTGTGTGTATGTGTCTTTCTATTGTAGTGTTTTTATCATAACATGAATGTCATCTTTATAGCAAAGGGAATGGGGGTCTAGCCAACGTGCACCATCACTGAGTTTTTCACATCTCAGAGTCTTCCTCCCCAACCCCACCACCCCCCAGCCACAGCAGGGCAGCTTCTGGACAGGGGTGAGATGTCTGTTACATCTGTGACCCTGGAGCTTGTTTGCAGAACACACTGGGCACAGAGGTGTGTGCAATGCATAGTTAGAGAAATTCGATTTGCTTCCCAAACATGTATCCTATTTCTTTTTTTCCCACTGTTATAATAAATTTATTTATCTTGAAATTTACAGAATTCTATGAACGATTTTAGAAAAGCACCTCCTGAGCCCATCATGTTTCTCTGATAGTTGTTAAAGTAGGTAGTAAGTATGTCAACAGTTTGAGCATCCACAAGGATTTCAGATCAACCACTCACCAAAGAATTGGGCAGTTTTTCTGCCTTGTTTTTGATACCATGGTATATCCACTCTGATGGTAAACCTGTCCAGCCAATTCCTCAGGACACACTTTGCAAAATCAGTAGTGACCAACAAATTAGTTTGCTTTGGCATGGATCTGTGCTCACTTGCCTGTGACAGCCTGGAAGCGAGTTTTGATACTAGCAACAGAGCACTGACAAATGACAAGTTTTACACTGTAAGACTAGGTGTCCGGTGATCAGCACATGTGACAAGTGACATATTCCTTGGTATATCTTCTTAAGGCATTTTCTATCTGTTTCTGTTGGAATCTGCCTTTGATTACAAGTTGGTTATTACCAACTATAGAACCATTTGTACTCAATTCTGCCAATAAAAATGCAAGATGTCTAGGCTGATGATGTAACAGTCCACAGATATCTGTAATATTGACCAAAGAAGTTTCCTTGGTTCTTACTCAGATGACTTGTGGTGGTTTCTGGACAAACTTTATTTTCGCTCCTGCAACCATATTTGGATTCTTTTCCCTTATGTTGAATGCTGGATTCGGTAGCTCTTCATATGTATAGTCTCTCTCTGAGCCTGCCCAAGCAGGACCTGTCTTGTTACTGAATGAAATACCATCTTTTTTTTTTTTGTCTTCATCTTTTAAAGTTTCATCTTTTTCTAGTATTTCATTCTCATCTGAGAACTTGACATTCATCTTTTTCTTCTTTTTATTGCCAAGCATAATATCAAGGTCATCCTCTGGTCTGCTGGCTCTTGAATACACTGTCAATCTTAAGATCTTTTTCTGCTTCATCAATATCAAAATGTTTTAAATTTTTTTCCTTCTTTTTCTTTTGATTAAAGAAATTTAAGTCATCTTGATCATCAGAAGCCTCTTTCTTCCTACTGGCCTCTTCATCAGTTTCCACATCTTTTTCTTCAGTTGGTTCTAGTTCTACTTTTTTTGTTTCCGAGGGCTGAGTTTCTTCTTCTGGGC
>PVLA01006858.1:91637-115642 GCA_004027455.1 Hydrochoerus hydrochaeris | reverse complement strand
CTCCAGAAAGAATAGCTGCCATCAAGAAATCAACTGATAACAAATGTTGGCGAGGCTGCAGGGAAAAAGGAACACTGCTCCACTGTTGGTGGGAATGTAGACTGGTGCAACCATTATGGAAATCCATATGGAGAATTCTCAGAAGACTAGGATTGGAAGCCCCATTCAATCCAGCTATTCCCCTCCTGGGTATTTTCCCCAAAGAACTGAAAAGTTCATATCACAGTGATATATGTGCACCCATGTTCATAGCCGCACAATTTGTGATAGCTAAATCCTGGAAACAACCAAGATGCCCATCAACTGCAGAGTGGATGAAAAAGATGTGGCATTTTTATACAATGGAATATTACTCAGCTATAAAAAAAGATGATCTTGAGGCCTTCATAGGTAAATGGAGACAACTTGAGACAATCCTCATTAGTGAAATAAATAAGAATCATATTTATAAATATCATATTGTGTCTCTAGTGTAAAAAGCAAATAAGAACTACAAGTGTAATAAAACCAAAATGTGTAATTGCTATTGTAAAAAAGAGAGGAAAAGAAAGTCCTCTAAGGGATATAACTGCATGTATGTTTGAGTGAGTAAAATAGATGACCATATTGCTGAACCTTTGTTGGATCTTTGAGCAAAACTGTTTGTAGTCTGACTGTTTGAATATTTACTATGTACCCTTTAATTTTGTAACTTAAACAACTACATCCAAGATGACAATACATAATTTACAAATTACTGATTTCTTAGTGGGGCTTTTTCTCATTCTCCTTTCTCTTTCTTTCTTTTAGAATTCTGTATTATTGCTACCCTTTTTTTTTCTTTTTTTCTTCCCTTTAAATAAAATTTTTAAAATGTAAAATTGCTATTGTAAAAAAAAGAGGAAATAGGAAGCGCTATAAAAGATATAGCTGCACATATGTTTAGATGTGTGGGATTGATGACCATATTTCTAGGTTCTTGTTGGATTGTTGAACAGATCTGTTTGTACTCTCACTGCTTTAGTGCCTACTTTGTGTGCTTTAATCCTGTAACTTGAATAACTATTTCTAAAAGAACAATATGCAATGTATCAACTAGTGATTTCTTACTATTTATCTTCTTTTCTTGAAATTCTGTAATATTTCTACGTTTTTCTTGTTTTTTTTTCTTTAAATAAAAAAATGAAAAAAAATCACAATACGTAAAGACAAAGCCTAGTATCTTTTTCTTAACTGCCTTCCCAGAAGACTTTTTACAATGCAAATGTTGCTAGCCATTGTTGTTGAAGTATTATCAGAGACACTTGCATAGATCAAGGTATTTTCCAGCATATAAGCATTAAAAAGACAACCAGAAATACCTACATAATAAATACTGCAAGCAAAAAGTTTGAGACCCATCTGTAGTAGCCATGGGTACAGTTGACAGTGTAAGATAGCAAGCAATCACAAAAGAAATCATCGAATAATGGGCTTCTAATGAACACAGTGTTTGAAATGTACTGTTTTCCTCCCAAATTCATATGAAATATACCCGTGTAGTCATAGACCACATTATTATATAGAAAAACTTTAGCAGAAGATATTAGACAAGATACACTGAAAAGAAAGCCATATCTGTACTTTTTGGCATTACAGAAACCTCAACAGTAGAAATAATACAGCAATTTAAAAGTTGATTCAACCTCCTTAATCTCTCTCCCATCCTTCTACTTTTATTGAGTTCCACTCTCATTACCACAGTTTAGGATAGCACTCTCTTCTCTGCAATTGCCTTTCAACTGGCTTCCCCTCTCTAGTCTCACTCAACTCTAATAAATCCTTTATAGTGCCAACAGAATGGTTCAAATATGGTTTTTCAAATATGGTGTTTCAAATATGATGACAGAATTCTACCATTTAGAAATTTTTGAGCTCCCATGGTCATGAGGATGAAGTCCAAAATTCCCTGGTGCAAACAAAAGCCCTTATAATCCCAGTTGTTCTTTGCTCTTCAACTTCATCACTCACCACCATCTTCCAATCCCTTTATGCTCGTGCCCCACTCTTATCTTCAGGCTTTTACTCCTCCAGGAAAGTTACACACACAGCTCAACCCAACCCACTGACCTACTCACATCTTTGCTCCCTAGACAATTCCTGTGCAGATGTCAGGATTCTATTCTGATGCCTCCACCCTGACTAGGTTTCTACCATCTCTCTCTCTCTCTCTCTCTCTCTCTCTCTCTCTCTCTCTCTCTCTCTCTCTCTCTCTCTCCCTCTTTCTCTGCTCTCTTTCTGTCTCTCTTTCTGTCTCTGTCTCTATCTCTATCTCTCCTTACACATTACTACAGTATCTGACACATTGCATCTGACACATTACATTTACAAAAAGCTAAAGGAATGAACAAATGAATGAATGAAAACCTCCATCAATGAATTGCAGTTTATAAAGTTGAATCAGAAAGACTTTGTAGTTTCAACACAACCTTAAGCACTTCCAAACAGCTAGAAGTTCAAAGTGATTAACAATAATAAATAACACGTCTATCATGTATATAAATCACTTCTATCCTACAATCTATGCACAGCCTTGAGAGTAAATATTTTCTTCATTATTGTTTTATATGAAAAGGAACAGTGGCACAGAAAACTTACATAACTTGACTGAAGTTAGTAACTGTCAGAGCTAGTTTAGCTCGAGTTCATTCGTATACTTAACCACTACACATTATACACATGAAAGGTTGATCTGCGATGCCAAAAAACTCCCAAAGCAATGTGGCACAGAGCATTGACATAAGAAATGGAAATAGTCATGGTGCACCCAAAGAAAATGCAGAGCCAGCAGATTTGAAAAAGTGCATTTCCAAAGATGTAGTCAAAATCTAGTGCTGATTTTCAGGTTGCATTCATTCTCTCTTACTGATTTCTCCATTTGTTTTTTCGTGTTTTCAACATGCACATTAATATTTACACTGCAAATCTAAGCAGTAAGAACCATTCCTAAAAACCACTATTCGAGCTGGTTACTTTTATACTCTAAAATGCGGTTTCAGAGGCAAAGGACTAGCAACATCTTGAGGAAAGCCATTGGTGTCACTCCCACCAACCCTTTGGGATCCGCCCATTGTGGCGCCCTCACTCAGCAAGAATGCTGCTGTTCCCACAGCACACTTACAAGTACCCCATGTTCTGTTTGTTGTCTGTAGGACTTTATTAGCTTCCACTCTCTTCAAAATGTGATTATACAGATGACCTCAAATTCCTTGTTTAAAAACTATCAGTTGATCATATATCAGGAAGCTGTGAGATGAATATGCATGTGAACCGTAGAAATACAGACACGAGCCAAGAACAAGGCAGACCAAAAAGCATGTGCAGGAAGAATCTCTTCAGAAGCACTATCAGATTCAACCTAATTTACAGTCAGCAGTATTTCACTTCAGCCTCTAGTTCAGCACTTTTAATGCTACCAACTCAGTCAGGCTATTACAAACAGCCCTAGGCCAGGAAGAAACAGTCTACCTAATTAACTTCAATGACCCAGTATCTGTACCTCCTGCTAGCTCACCTTCTTTTCAGGTTTCTGTTTAGGCAAAAATCATTACTACCCTCTCTCAGCTCTCTACCGCACATGGCAATCTTGTCATTCACCTTTTCAGGTCTATATACTCTTGCTTTCAAATATTCTATCCAATTTGACACCTGGTTTCTCTGTCTTCCTTCCATTTCTATGATTTAGAAATTTTTCCCTCATACCCAGTTGGGTACTTCTGTAGGAGGATTTTCTAATAAGGTGTTAGCCACACAGGTGATTTAAATTTAAGCCTCATTTAACATTTTGTGAAACTTGAATGCTTCGTGTCATCTTATAGATGGGATGCAGTGATTCTGAAAGTTCCAGTTAAAGAATTCTTTCCAGGCATTTTTGAGTAGAACTACCAAAACTTACTAGAAGAGACCACCAGACTGAGCCATCCTATTATGACGGGTATGCAGGCATGTTTCCTGTTGACATGGTATCTCTTACCTCGTGGATTTTTCGCCTATCACTTCACCCATGAGCAGTGCTTGTATAGTTCTGGCAATGCACAAAAATGATGTAAGTGATTAGTTTTGAGTTTTTCAAATTATCTAACAAAGGCATTGACATTATTCATGATTTTAAATTAATTTTAAATGTTTGATCAATATTGACTTTGAGGTACTTTCTTATTGCCAATATTAATTAATTTTGGATTATAAAATTCAACTTCATATTTATCACTGGGAATTATTTTACTGATATCTGTGTAAAAAGCATTTCAGTTCCCTAATCCCACAGAGTAAAATACAAACCTACGTGATGAGTAGTATTTCTCTCATCGCACTGGTCACCCTCTGAGAAACTATCAGCTCTTTAAAGTTTATGCTTTGAAAAATCTCTTTACAGTTCAAAGAGAATTCATCAGAGAGGATGCCAGTTTAGAGCACAGGGCAGTAATCGCCTCTTTACCCACAGACCAAGACAGGCATTAATTATAAGAGAGTAGTGCAAACTTTCCTACTCAGGCTTCGAAGCATCGTTCGTTTCGTTCCCTCTAGGATATGATCTAATGTTCTGCTTTATATTTTGGCCGCTAGTGCTGGAAAAAAGGTAAGAGCTAGAGATAGTCCTCAGGCTAAACCTATCAAAAGCTTATTCTAGCAGAAGTGACAAATACAGACTGAACCAGAAATACACTTATCTTTCTCACACACACATAATGCACACACATACACACACAAACTCTTTGCATTTCACAGAACATTGGAAATGTATATTAATCACTTGGTCTCAAGTATAAAGTCAGAAGTTTGAATACAAATAGAACTAAATTTTCTTCTGAGATAAAAGTCTAAATATCTTGATGACATTGTTTCCTTCTTATTTCATTTCTTGACAGTCATATTTCTGACATTAATGAAATAAGGTAAAATTTCTATTTGCCTCTTTATGGATATTTTAGATAATTGTTGGGCCAGTACAAAAAAAAAAAGATTCCTTTTTTGCTTTAGCTTTTGTTACATTTGTGATTACAGTGAGAGTCTTACAGTTGACCAATAAATTAAAATTTGGGGGATACATTTTCGTTAAAGAACATACATTTATATTCACTTGTTGAACCAAAACAAGAAATTAATAGTTTGGCTTATGTTCTTTTATCCTTATGAGTAGAACTATCTTCTACTACCTATTTATCTTAATCCGATAAATACTCTCATTTTTTATGTCTACACAACTTATGTTCATACTTTAAAATAAGTATATATTCGTGAATTCTAAGGGTTTTTTTGTTTGTTTATTTGCTTGTTTTGTTTTGTTTTTTTGTGATAGTGAGAGTTGAACACTGGGCCTTTGCACTGAACTTCAATCCTGGGCTTTTTTAAAAAATTTTTAAGCTAGGGCCACACTAAGTGGCTAAACTTTCTGGGTAGACTTGAACTTGAGATCCTTCTGCCTCAGCTTCCCAGAATACTGGCATTACAGGCATGTGCCACAACACTTTATTTATTCTGATAAAAAATTTTAAAATATTTTCCATATACCCCTTGGAAGCTAAATGCCAATTCACATATTGCAATAAAGTTTTCAAATGATTTGAGATCTTTTGGAAAACAAATACGAGCACAGAAGACTCTTCTTAAAATACAATCATTTAGAAATGCAGTCAATTAATCCATGTTCAAAGAGAAATGCTCTGTTCCTCTTTCTAAATCTACTTCTAGGTGAATTAATTGATATAGGGGAAACTCCACAATAATTGGGAACTATCTGAGCACCATATAAAAACAATCAAGGTTAACTAATTGAATGATAAATTTTAACCAAGAATTCAGGCTTTGTGTTAAAGCTGTTAGAAAATTATTTCATGACTTTATACTGTTCAAGAAAAATATGAGCTGTTTTTCCTCTCCCTCATACCTTCTTTATACTGTAAAATTGGCAGTTTAAAATTGTTTGAATGTCTGTGGTACAAAGTGATGTTATAATTTATGACTGCTACGTGGAATAATTGAATCAAGCCACACTCTCCTATTTCCCAGATAAGTAGATAAACAAGCCTCCCATTCTTTCTGCCTGAGGCTGCATACGTCTAGCCCTGCATGACTAAACTTGAAATCTTTAGCAAAGTGATTACACTCAAAGAGCACGGTCATGATCGATAAATAGACACAACAAAATTAATCAGCCAGACTCTCCAGGGCAGCTAATTCACCTGAGTCACTTGAGTAAATGAGCTATTTATTCATCATTTTTGAAAAGACTATTTTATCTCAAGCTCTTTCTTTGTTGATTCCTGTTGGTACAAATTCTGATAAGTTAAGTTTCCTGTCTCCAGTCAGGTTTTCTTCTATTAGGAAGCATGAATAAATGAACTGTTTGACAGCCACGGTCTTCTGTGTATTCCCTACTGAGTGGTCAGAAAGAGTAACACCACTGGAACCAGATTCAATTAACTTCAAATCTTTCCTCTACCATTCACTAGTTGTGTTATTTTTAGGAAACTGCTCAATCACTTTAACTTTTGCACAATAAGATGCCGCATGTACTTTGAACCAAAGGCTATTTTACAGGGAAAGGCGACCCTTCAGGTTTTAAGATGAAAATGGTGTGTGTTTATTCATATACTTCCTCATCTGGTCAATTCAATGTTTGTACTGCCAGTTTCGTGAGGTGACAGAAGTCCTGCATAGCTTCCCACCATTTCAGCAGCTACTTTCAAATTGTCAAGTGCAATGACAGACAAAAATGTGACCAAATGTCTGACACACCTTTCCATGATCTTCCCTTTCCTTCCCATCACAGCCTTGCAACAATGCAGTTTTGATAAATTCTGCCAGACTGTTAATATTTTTTGACATTAGTAAATAGAGAGAAATTGATTCAAATACAGCATGAAAAGTCAAAAATAACTATACAATAAGAATAGAATATAAGGGCCAGGGATATAGCTCGGTGACACAAGTGCCTGCCTGGCAAATGCAAGGTCCTGAGTTCAATTCCCAGCACCAAAAATTAATAATGATAAATAAAAATAAATAAATAAAAATAGAATGTAGACTTATCAATTCATAAAGAAGTAAAACAAGCCAACATATCAAGTCCAAGTAGCAACAAAGAAAAAAAGGGGGTAGGAGGTCTGAAAAGTAACAAATGATAAATCAAACAGAAAAATGTATCTTCCTAATTCTTATCATTTTATTTACACCTTCCATTCTTGATTCTTAAGAAAATAACAACCCCTTTCCTGTTCACTGTTACATATCTAAGAAGGAATAAGAAAATTAGGCATTTGGAATTGCAATCAAACCCAGAGAAAGGAACAAAGATTCTCTTAGCATAATAGTATGCAAGACACACCCATTTTGTCATGTCTGTGCAATATGTCTAATTGCTCCGTGGCTTCTCTCTCTACAGAATCCAAAATCCAACCACTTCCACACTATCCCAGTCCTGTTCCAAACGGAAACCAGTAGAACTAATTTATAATTCCCCTGAGGCTAACGAAGAAACAGAGGCCAACTGTAGCTGGGAGATGTGAAAGAAAGCACAGACAAGATCAAAACAAGTAAGAATTCTGAGTTTCCTAGTAACTGTGAGGGGAAACACATCATAAAGCAACTTGAGAGCTGAGCCTGAAAAGCTTGAGGCAAAAGATGAATCCTGTAGAGAAGGCACTCCAAAATCCCCAGTCCCCTGGATTCTGGGGGTTTGGAGTATCAGACACAAGATTATAGTACTACTTTTTTCAAACTTAAGAAATGTGCATATTTTGGTGTTTAAATATTTAATTTTAGAAAATTCCACCCCTCCTAACTGCTAGTAAGTACACAAGAATCTCAGAACTACACAAGGTAATATTTTGCTGATAAATCAAGATGCATCTTTGTTTACAACACCCTTCTTAACTTACATAATGACCTTTACAGAGAGTTTTATCTCCTTAGTGATTCTATACTCAAGTATTAAAACAGTACATTTCCTGACCACTTGCTCAAATATTTAATGATCAGTCATTTAGCTCCACTGAGTAGAAGTTGTGCAGTAGCCAGGAAAACCAGTTTAAAGGGTACAGCTCTGAGAGGTGTTAAACGGGCTACTTTCATCTTAAGATTCTTCTTTAGCTCAGTTTGAGCAATCCTAAATCCATGATGCTTCTTTCTTGTGTTAGTTAAAGATCTCTACTCATCAGAAGGCACAGCTAAATACCACATCAGTGCCTTGGCATATATATTTTAACTTTTCTCCCCTTTCAATACATTTCACAGTCAGGCAAAATGACATAAATGCTTACTTAACTATGATGATTTGTAAAGCCCTAAATAGTAAGGCTTCCCACAAAAAGAAACGTTATGGGTTCAAACTCAGATATAGTTTGTTTCAGAATCAAGAAACTAAATGCATTTTAATCTATGTGACTTAGTCTTGCAAACCTCTTCACCACGACCAAATACAATCTGTTTTCTAGATTGGATCTTGAAACAGAAAAGGACATATGTGATAAAATTACTGAAATCTGAAGTGGAACTAGTTAAAATGAGGTACTCTTCATCTTTAACAACGTACCATGGTAACATTAAGCATTAACTGGAGGGAAAACTGGGTGATGGGTGTACAGGACTTCTCTGCATTGTCTTTGTTTTTAATTTTTCATAAAATTAATCCAAATAAAGTTTTTAAAATTATTTTTTCTCATCCAATCCAAGAGTGCAGCCCTCTGTAGCAATTAAATAAAATATCTAGATGAAATCACTGTTTTGTACACAATGAAAGTCTTTGCAGTAAGATAGCAGGCAGGCTTTTCAGAAGAAGATTGAGATTGAATCTGAATTTTAATTTCATATAATATTTTATAGTATTCTCTGTTCTATTAAATATATCAACTTTATCCTACTAATGGAAACTGACAATTTTCAATGTTCAAATATTCTTAAGGAAACATTGTTAAGGTGCAAATATCAATAAAACCATCCAAAGGGATGAAACCTTGTTATCACATATTCATCAGTCAGATTTCTTGTTTCTGACTCTTGCTCACTAATAAGACTCACAAGAACACTAATATACCATTCATTATGTAAGCAATATAATAAATGTAAATAGACTAAATTTCCTCATTAAATCACAAGAATCTTTAATTTGAGTCTAAAAACAGCTATCTAAATACACTTCACAAGAAAAGAAAGACAAACTTTTAGATGAAAATAGTACAATAGACTCCTGTTCTCAAAACTATATTTGTTTCTCAGATATAAAAATAATAATCGAAAAACACAGAAATTTTTCAGTTTTCATGGAAGATTATTTCCAGAGTCCTCATGGTAGCAAAACCTGTGGATGTCCATGTTCTTTATTTAATACCAAGTAGCATTTTCATATAGCATACACATATGCTTTTCCATGTTTTAAATCATCTCAAGATTACTTATAATATCAACTAAAAATGCAACTGTTATATCAATCATTTTATATTGCATTGTTTATGGAATACTGACAACAAAAAGTCTATACATGTTCAAGACAGAGACAGGATTTTTTTTCAATATTTTCAATCTGAAATTGGTTGAATCTGCCAATGCAGAATTCACAGATATGAAGAAGCAGTTGTAATGCAAAAAAAAAAAAAATAGAACAATTTAGTAATTAAACATAATAATGGACTACAGATAGACAAAAGCAAAGTGGTCATTTGTTCTGAATCCACAGAATGGCTGACTGTGAGCCAGACATTGCCAAAGGGAATAAAGGAAATTAAAAAGTTCCAGCTAAAACCAGTGCCAGTCCCATTTTTTAAATCCAAGGTGTGAGCTTGACTCCTCCAAATCCTGAAAGGAAGCTTACAAAAGAGTAATCATAATAACCTAATACTCAAAAAAAATCTTGCAGAATGCTTTCTAAGACTATAGTGCTAATAAGAGAAGCAGAAGACTTAGAGCAACACTTGATCAGGACATAAAGCCAGAAGATTTCCTCTTCTCTACCAGCCTAACTCTGTCTTTAACATCCCAAACATCTTCATAGAAAATCAGTATTTTTAAAAAGTATATATGATTTTTTTTAAAAAGTACATGATTTACTTCCAGTTTAGAGGAAAGAGACTGAATGTCATCAGTAACAAAACCACTCCCAATGGTGGACTAAGAACGCAAGTAAGAGATAGGCATGGGGGCTCGCACCTATAATCTGGCTACTTGAGAGGCTGAGACAACTGGATCAGAAAGTTAAGGCCAATCTAAGCAATTTAATGAGATCCTGTCTCAATATGAAAATGTTGATGATGTAGCTCAGTAGTAGAGTGCTTCTTCAGCATATGTTTAATCCCCTGTACCACAAAAGAATAAAAAGAGAGAGATGAAACATCCATGGAGAACAAATGCAACCATCCTCCTAAAAGTAATTTAAAATACATCTATAGTGAGCAGAATTCTAAATTGACTCAAAATTTTCCCCATTGCCTAATTACCTCCCCTTGAGTGCAGACAGGCCTGTGAATATGATAAATAACCCTCCACAGAGAGTTACATTATAAAACAAGAGTGAAAGGACTTTTAAAATCTAATTAAGGTCTTTAATCAATTGACCTTGAAATTATTCTGGGTAGACCTAACCAGATAAGCTCTTTAAAAGAGGTCAGAAAAGGCCCCTTCTGTTGGATATGAAGTAAGCCTCCATTAATTTCACAGTTTCAGAAAAACAAATTTTGCAAATAACCATTTGTATTTGGAAATAAGCTTCAAATGTCCAATAAGGATTGAGCCTTTGCAGATCCCTTAATTTCAGCCTATTACACCCGGTCCTAAGATGTTTCTAAAACTTCTGAAACTTTGAAAGTGTATAATAACAATGGATATTATTTTAAATCACTAAGTTTGTAATGATTTGATATACAGCATTAAACACCAACAGAAATTTCAATACTGGGACAAACAACAAACAAAACTTACAAACTGGTGTAGGAATTCACTCCGTATGAGATTCATCCCACAGAAAATTAAAAAGACTTCAAAATACTTTACACTATAAATATCCAATAAGATAAAAGAAGGCATCACTTTAACTAAAAACAGAGAGAAGGAAAAATTAGGAGTTGTGAACAGAAACAAAACAGGAATATACAAAATTTAAAATAAAAATATTATTATTAAATATTAAAAATTAGAAATAGGTACATCTTGAGACCATAGTCTTATGTGAATTTGGATAAACATGTAAATATCACATTGCTTCTCTGGGATGAGAAATCGAAAAGTGTAAATAAAGAGGAAATGTGTAATAGATATTGAAAAATACCTAGTGCAAAAGTTAGATCAATGATACCCGTGCATGATAACAAACCTAATAAAACTGTGACACAAATTATACTTCTTTGTGTGGTATCATCACTAAAACAATCATCACAATCGTTGGCACATTTTATGCAGTCATTGACCCAGAAAACATTTTATTTTCTGTAACACCTAAGCAAGAAAATGTTTACTCTTTTCACTATGACCTGTGGCAATTCCCCATATCTCTATCTTGTTATATTATACCCTAGAAAGATTTTATATTCTACAGAGCATCATGCTGGTTCATTACACTGACAGAATTGTGTTAATTAAGCTGGTGATCAGTAACTCGCAAAAGTAGATGTTGGGACTACTGTATGCCAGAAGAAAGTTAGATAAAGTGCATAAAATTCAAACACCTGTCACATAGTTTCCAGAGAAGCAATCTCTGTGGCTGTTCTGGATCACCATTTCAAAGTGAGAGGAAAATTTGCTGCCTTTGATTTTCCTTCCCTGAAGAAAGTGGAATCATACTTGGTAGATCTTTTGGGGTTTTTACAGAGAACATATACCATGCCTGGGGTATTATTCCAACCATTTGTAAGTTAGTTTTCAAATCTTCCAGCTTTTTGTGGATCCCAAAGTAAGAAACTGTGTCATTTGGACTTTATGATGAAGCTGATAAAATAACTGTCTTGGTTACTTTTTTCTCATTGCTGGGACAAAATACCTGACACCCACAATGCAAGAGGGAAAGTTTATTTAGTTCATTGTGGAAGTTTCAGTCAAAATCAGCTGGCTCCAAGGCAGGGTGGCCTGGCACTGGGGCAACCCTTCAAGGCAGCAGCCAGCAAAAGCAGCCAGAGCAAAAGGAGGAAACAGACCTCTTTCCTGGTTAATATAGTACACAGCCCCTACCTTGTGGGTGTAACACTCACAAAACCCCCTTGCCCTCCTTTGCACAGGATAGGATATTGACAAAGTAAGAACCCAAGCTTCCTGCTGAGTCTCTCAGTTAAATTTCTAAACATCTCAATTTGACACAATGTATCAACAATATAACAATAACACATAAAGTATATTTGATATACAGAAGTCTCAATAGAAGGATCATAAAATTTAAAATTTGATGGTCTGGGCATGGAATCTTCCAAAAACTATCTTTAATTGAAATGTAGGTCTCAGTTTGGAGCTTGGTCCCATAGACACTAGATAT
This sequence comes from Hydrochoerus hydrochaeris, assembly GCA_004027455.1. NCBI lineage: Eukaryota > Metazoa > Chordata > Mammalia > Rodentia > Hydrochaeridae > Hydrochoerus > Hydrochoerus hydrochaeris. The sequence continues at coordinate 103,173 of PVLA01006858.1, read as the reverse complement.
AATGTGATTATGTGACTAGGGCTACTCCTCACATACTGGGCCTTATTTGGTCTCAACTGTGTAATAACCATCAATGAATTAGACCCTTCATTAAACATTCTATTTTCATTTATTTTCCTGCAAATGACATGATTTCATTTTTCTTTATGGCTATGTAATATTCCAAGGTGCTTCCAGATGATCTTACTAGCACAAATGACACCACTCATGATCCAAGAATAGAAGGAATAAGATGGTGCAGTGGAACAAATTCACCTACTGCCTGTTTGACAGGATGCCACACTGAGTGGGTATGTGAGGCACAGATAGCTCCTGGCATAAGGCAACCCAACCACTAAAGTAGTGACATGGGAAGGCTTTTGGAAAATAGGCAAATAATGTCCAGAAAGATAGCAATGTTGCCAAATTAATGCTAAATTGTACTGGTAACTACACAGAAATATCATGAAATTGAGGGCTGTCAAGTAGTTAAAAACTGGGTGAGAACTAGGAGCCTGTTTAATCATTTACAAAATGGAAGGGAATAACCCACTAGACAGCAGATGGAAGATTGGCAATTAAAAGTCACAGAGCTCCACCAATGATTAAATATTCAGTCAAGGAAGATCTGTCCCCTAAGCTCAGTGCCCTGTGTGGAAAACCATGGCACTGAAACATGGTTCCTTCTGCTAGAGACTCTGAAGAGGTTTTTCTGTGCAAACCAGTAGTATTCCTCTTGGGAGTGGTCACACCTTCCCATCTAGCTGGCAGTTAGATGACTAGAATTAAATCCTAACTCAACCTGCAGAGGGACGTGGTGAGCCTGGTAACAGAGGAAATAGGCTGCAATCTAAAGGAGATGCAAAAGTAACCGGTTTATACCAGTGGAAGCTAGGAGAACAGCTCTGATACTGGGGTTAACAAGTATCTTATTTACTTGGAGTGCCTTATTAGGACTCCAAACACAGAATGGGTATGCTTGTCAGACTGGCTCTTAGAAGTCTGCAGAAAGGGAATACCTATGATGGGCAAGAGGGGAAAGTTTGAGATGCTTAACAGGTAGTAGAGGGAAAAATAGAGGAATAGGAGAAGTGTATGTGTTGTAATAGATATATAAGATCAAAATACAAGTGAGAGGATTGTATTCCACTGGAAGAATGGGACATCAGATAACACTGTTCAGCAAATTCGTCAAGAATGCACAGGTGAGAGGGACACCAGCCTCACCAGGAAGTTCTCTGGTAACCATTGGAGATCAAGGCTTACCAGGAGAGTGGTGGCACAAAGCTGGGTTCCTTCATATCTGTGGTGATGTGAGGACCCTAAAATAACAGAAGAGAGTCCAGTAAACGTGCTTAGACTCCTGAAGCAAGGGGTCACAATACCTTACCAGGTGGCAGAATCAGAAAGGTGTCCTAGGGACCTTAATGGGCCAGGAGTAGTTAATAGCTCTTGTTGTCTGGAGAGGATAAATAGACACACAATGAATAGCATTGCTGCTTAATATCTAGAACTAGATAAAAAAGCATTAATGGGAGAACAGGAAGCTGAAGCTGGTCACCTCAATAAAAGTCACAACTCCATTCAATACTCAAACATGGTACTCAATATTCAAATTTTCAGATCCAGAATACATTAATTTAAGAGACAGATTAGATTAGTCAGTCATTTTATTTATTTATTTATTTATTTTTGGTCTTGTTGAGACAGAGTTTCACTGTGCAGTTCAGGTTGGCCTTGCACTCACTTTTCAGCCTAGGTTGGTCTCTAACTCACAGCAATCCTCCTGCCTCAACCTCTTAAGTACTGGAATTACAGGCATGCATCACCACACTGGGCTAGTCAGTTATGTTTTTCAAATACTGTATTGAGTTTCAGATAAGATAAACATGTTCAAGATAACAAGAAAAAAGTTAAGGAGAATATATACTTATAAGGCAACAAAATATTAGTATCTATCTGAAGGAGCCAATAAAGTAGTTGAATAATCATAAAAATCTATAGAAGACAAATGATTAATATAAAAATTAGTAAGTAAAATAAAGCTCTGCTATGAAATTTAATTCATAAATACTTAAAATAATATGATAAGATAAAATTTAAAATCATATAAACTAATACAACATTTTTTGAGGTGATTTTACCATAATCTGCAAAGACATTTATTTCAGGGAAACATTGGGCCTTAAATTACACATTGTGAATTAATTGTCCACAAATTATCAGACATATATATAAGGGTTTATGTACAAGGACAATCAAAGCATAAACTATAATACTAGAAAATTAGAAAAAAATCCTTAATGTTTAAAAAAGAACTGATTAAGAGATTATAATAAAATCATAAAACACTGCAAAACCATTAAAATCATATTACTGACTAATGTTTAATGACTTACAAATTCACAAATATATCTTGCAAAAGTTTTGCCCAAAAAAAGGTAAAAATTTTTTAAAGATTCATAAAATTGCAAGACATAGGGAGAAAAAGCATTAGACTTGGGAGATAAATTGTAACATTACTTTCATTGTTTAATGAATACACCAAAACCCAGAAAACTTAATATTTTAAAGTAAAAATAAATTTTGGGCTCTGATTTATTTCAGTTATTTATATGTACTAGATTTAAACCCTTTGAGGAATAACTGCCTACAACTGTTCCTATTCTGTGGGTAGTGTTTGCACTCTGTTGATGATTTCTTTTGTGCTACAAAATCTTCAATTGGGTGAGATCCCAGTTGTTGATTCTTTGTATTATTTCCCATGCAATCGGGGTGAGATCGGGGATTTGTTTATTAAATCTTAAATGGGCATCTGAGATGAATATGCACTCCTCAAATGAAGAAATATAAGTGGCACATAAATATAAGTAAAAATGTTCAACATCACTGTTCATTTGAAAGACACAAATTAAAATGATGCTGTGATTTCATCTCACTCCAGAAACAATAGCTATCATTAAGAAATCAACCAATAACAAGTTCTGGAGGGATGTGGGGAGAAAAGAACATTTCTCCACTATTGATGAGAGTGTAGACTGGTGCAATCATTGTGGAAATCAGTGCCTAGACTCCTCAAAAAAACTCAGATTAGAGTCCCATTGGACCAGCTATTCCTCTTCTGGGTATCTTCCAGGAAGAATTTAAATGTCATGCCACAGTGATACAATCGCACTCATGTTTATAGCAGCAGAGTGTAATGGCTAAATATGGGAAACTAACTGCCCACTAACTGGTGAATGAATAAAAAAGATGTTTTCATACTACTCAACCATAAAGATTATTTTTTACTACTCAACCATAAAGAAGAATAAACTTGAGACATTTCTAGGTGAATGGATATACTTTGAGACCATACTCTTAAGTGAAATAAATCAGACACATATGCATAAACATTGAATTGCCTCCTTGCTGTGAGAAACTGAAAGAGTAAATAAGGACAAAAATAATACAATTAATATTATAAAATGAAAGAAATTGTTCAAAAGGAAAGAGGAACTAGGGAAAGGAAAGGTGGAAAGGTAAAAGGAAGGAAGGAAAAAGTGATTTTTAAAAAGTATAAAATGATAAAAAAAAAGCTTTGTAAATGGGGGGTTAAGGGTGGGGAAGAGATTGAGGAAAAAAGAGAAATCAAAATATATCATGAGCGTGAATGAATTTCCCATAAGGAATATGATCTTTGTATATAACTAAATTGTACCAATAAGCAACTTAAAATAAAGAAAGAAAAGAAATAAACTTTTGAGAATAGATTTACGTGGAAAAAAGTGTGTGTGTGTGTGTGTGTGTGTGTGTGTGTGTTGTGAATGAATCACAGGGTTTACACCAAAATGTCACCTGTACTTTTCTTCCTGTACTGTGATTATGCAAAAAGAACTTTCATACACAGGCACACCGTGTTTTATGTTGCTTCATTTTATTGCATTTTGTTGATGCTGTGTTTTTCACAAAGTGAAAATTTGTGGCCTTGCCTCAAGCAGCTTAGTCAGAGCCAGCTCTGAAATAGCATATGCTCACTTTGTGTATCTGCATCATATTTTGGTATTTCTGTATTTAAAACATTTCATTATTGTTGTATCAGTTATAAGGATCTGTGATCAATAATCTCTAGTGCTACTATTGCAATTGTTTTCGGGTGTCACAAACTATGCCTGAGTAGGTAGCTAACTGAACCCATCAATGAGTGTATTCTGACCACTGCACTAACTGCCCATTCCCCTCTCTCTCCCTCGCTTTTTTCTGAGGCACAGAAATATCAAAGTTAGACCAATGAATATACCTAAAATGGTCTCTGAGAGTATAAAAGAAAAAGTCACTTATTTTTTACTTTAAACAAAAGATGAAATGATCAAGCTTAATGAGGAAGCCATATAGAAAGCCAATGTGGGCAGAAAACTGTGTCTCGGGCACAGGTTAGCTAAGCCATGAATCAAATGAGAAATTTTTGAAGAAAATTAAAAGTGCTTCTCCAACAAACCTGCAAATGATAAAAAACAAAATAGGGTCATTGCTGATATAAAGTTTTAGTAGTCTCTTAGATAGCAGATCAAACTACCCACAATATTCCCTCAACTCAAAATATAGTCCAGAGCAAAGCCTTAACTCTCTTCAGTTCCACTAAAACAGAGGTGAGGAAATTGCAAGAGAAAAATTTTAAACTTACAGAGGTTGATTCATGAACCTTGAGGAAATAAGCAATCTGCATAAAATAAAAGTACAACTTAAAGCAAAAAGTCCTGATGTATAAACAAGCACAAGTTATCCAGAAGGTGACCACACTGAACAACAGATTTTCTGCATAAATGAAATAACTTTACCCTGAAAAAAGATGCCACCTAGGACTTGTATAGCTAGAAAGAAGTCCTTGTTTGGCTTCAAAAGGCATTCTGTGTCTTTCATAAAACTCAAGATAGTCTGTTCCTTCAAGGGGAAGCCAGCTGTTTATGTGCCATTCTAAAAATCTAGGGCCTTTAAGAATTGTACTAAATTTTGGCTGCTATCTATAAATAAATGCTTGGGTGGTATTGTTTATAGTACTGTTTACTGAATATTTTAACCCTATTGTTGAGACCTAATGCACAGGAGGAAAAAGATCCCTTTCAAATCCTTACAGATTATTAGCAAAGCTCCTGTTCACCCAAGAGCTCTGATGGAGCTATGCGATGAGATGGACCTTGCTTATATGCCTGCTAATACAACAGCCATTCTGCAGTCCATACATAAAGGAACAGTTGCAACTTTCAAGTTTTTTTATTTAAAACATATAAGCATATGCTATTTTTTAAATTTAAAACAAAGTGAGCATATGCTATTTCAGAGCTGGCCCTGACTAAGCATATAGCTGTCCAAGCGGTTCTTCTGATAGACTTTGGCAAAGTGAATTGAAAAGCTCCTGGAAGGGATTCATTATTCTAGATGCCATTAAGAACATTTGTGATCATAGGAGAAGGTCAAAATGTCAGAAAAGAAAAATTTCTGAGAAACTGAATCCAACCTTCATGAATAACTTTGAGAGATTCAAGACTTCAGTGAAGGAAATAACTGCTGATGTGGTAGAAGTAACAGGCAAGCTAGAATTAGCAATATAGCCTGGAAATATGGCTGAAGTGCTGGAACCGTACGATAAGAATTTAATTGATGCATAGTCACCTCCTAAAGATGAACAAAGAAAGTCACTTCTTTCCATCCTTTGAGATAAAATCTATTCCTGGTGAAATACACTATGGTATAGAAATGACAAAAGTGTATGTAAAATTTGCAAAAACTTAGTCGATAAAACAGTTGGCAGTTTGAGAAGACTAACTCCAATTTTGAAAGAAATTCTAGTATGAGTAAAATGCTATCAAGCAGCATCACATACTACAGAGAAAGAGTAAAGCAGTGAGGAAGACTTCCCTGTTGTCTTACGTTAAGGAACGGCTACAGCTGTTCCACTCCTCCCAGTGGGACGCGAAGGCAAGACCCGCCGCCACCAGGAAAGTTACCACTCAATGAAGGCTCGAAAAAATGTTAGCATATTTTGGCAGTAAGATATTTTTAATTAAAGCACAGGCATTTTATTTTTAAACATGATGCTGTTGCAAATTTACAGAGTACAGTGTGGCCTAAAATTTTTTCTTTGCACTAGAAAACAAAACAAAACAAAAATATGTGGCTTGCTTTATTGTGATATTCACTTTGCTGCGGTATTCCAGAAAAAAAAAAACTCTGCAATGTCTCCAAATTATGCTTGTTTTATATTTCCTCCTATTTTAATTACTTTTGAAGTGCATATGTAAAAACAAATACAGCATGTTACATTTTTAACAAATAAGTGCCCCTATTGCAAAATTCTTTTCAAGATCTCTCTGCACGCACCTGACAGTTCCTATGTAGACATTTGTTAGCAGTCACACAAATCTTGTATGCTCAAAATTAACCTGGTCAAGATGCAATCTAATATTTTGATATTTGAAACAATAATTCCATTTTAAGTATGGACTGGTTTATATGAACAATGAAAGCACATGAGTAAAACTGAGTACTGTAATTATTAGAAAAGAACTCACGACATATTTATCTATATTTAAATTGTTATTTTGATATTTTCAATAAATAAATTTGTTACAAAAGTTGTAGAAATACTATAGTTAATATTTTTGCATAGCCAAACTAATTGTTCCTTTAGTATTATCTATTATTAGAACAGATTTCTAGTTTTACTGTTAGCATTTACTATTTACTTATCATCATCATCAATCTAATCACTTTCACACTTATGCTGTTGCATCAAAAAAATCAGAGTCTAACATTCCTGCACCACTGCCTCCTACCCCACTCTGTACAGTGTATGTCATTTATGCTCATATATCATCAGTGTGCATCACTACAATCTAAGAAGTCTTTGAACAGCCTGCTCTTACCTGCACATTGCCTGATATCCCAGGAGCACCAGGCCATGGAGGATTTTTAGACCATATGAATTTGAAGAATGAAGTCATAGCTCACCTGATCCAGGATGCTAGTTCAGTAAGTACAGACAAGTAGAAAATGGGAGAAGATAAATTGAGAAATGTTTCTGTACCTCTGCCTCTTGAGAATCTGAGAACAGATAATCAGAAAAGAGAGACTTGCATTAAAGAACATGAAAACATAATGTTAATTTAGACTCTTTGAAAATCTAAAAGACTACAGCTGCTTTATCCTCAGAGTCAGTATTAAACTCAATTTAATTCAGAAATGAAGACAATTGTCAAAAATATTTTTAACCATCTATGCCTAATTATTTTAGGATACACCAAAAAATACTTGATTTCCCAATGAAAAAATAGAAGAAAATACCCAGGGGAGTTTACCAAAGAATAAGTGAAAATTGTATGCAAATTAATAGAGTTCTAGGTCTGGGCCATGGAGATCAATTATAGCAACACCTTCTTTTACTGAAGAGCCATTTAAAACCCAGAGAAACTACTATAGAGAACACAAGTGTATTGTATAACAATTTACTAAATCTCAAAACAATAAAACCAGAAGCAAGCTTGAAATTTTAAGGAGATTGTTTTAGGACAAAAATAATAAATTTTGTATACCAATGAGTTACTTCAATTGACTAGAAAATGTCCTTGAAAAACAAAGGCTTAGGTGATTATGAGATGACAGGTGTCCAGTGAATTACTGAAAAATAAGGTAGTATTTGAGGATGATATTGTGACTTACTCAACAGACCTCTGGGCAGGTGTCAGAAGATGTGGGCTCCCATCTATTTCACTAACCCTCTGTGTGGTCAACAAAATAATGAACCCCAGAGGGGATCCTCTAGACACTGGAGTGTAAAACAGCTGAAAACATCATCTATGAGCCTCAAATTACATGCAATATCATGGACTCACACTATCTGCAAATGTCTTGAAGGCTCTGAATACAAATATTAGACTCTCTACACCTTTGGTCTTACTAAGCATCTCTTACCATACCCACATTAAAAAAAGAAGCTTAGATCATCTTCAGTACTACTACTTTTTACCATAGACTGGGTTCTCATATAACAGACTCTAAAATGTTGCATAATATAAATCTCTTTTACCAATTTAATACATGTTATGGAGTAATAAAATTCTAATAAAAATGGTGAAAAATGTCTCAAGAATGAGACAACAAAATACAATAAACATTTACTCATATGAATAATGAAGTTATAAATTACAGAACTGGATTGGTAGTGCTTATGAAAATTTCCATAACTAAAGATTAAAAATCAATGTTTAAAATCTCCCTGTCCAATTACAATGGGTAAGTGTATTTTCTTATTAACACAGTCTGCAAGCAAGATTCTGTTTACTGGCTTTTCAAATATCTAGTCAATTAAAATGGGTTTTTAAAAATAAATCATGACATGAAATGAGTGTGGAAGAAGATTCTTAATGATTTCTTGAATAACAGAGAGAAAGGAAGTTGACCTTTCCTGCAGTATTTCAACCCAACTCCCCTAGACTCTCAGAAAATGAACTAGAACAGCACATGCTCAGCCACTACCTCCTGCTCCGAAAACAAAAACATGCAGAATTTTCCATTTGGGCAACAGGTTTAGTTTAGCCTGAACAAAAGGATTTTTTCCTAAGATTATTGAAAAGAAAGTCTAGTTTTATCCCATTTCTTCAACGACTATTACTCATTAAAATATTCAACCATCTGGAAAAAATAATAATTGAACAAGAGTGAAAGGCTTTTTAAAAATAGCAAATCATTTCAAGTTTAAAGAAGGTGAGTAGGGCTTTCTCTTTTCCGTTAATTTATCTAGCAATATTAAAGTTAAAGAACATTGTTCTCATCAAGTCCCTGACCTCCCCAAAGACTGTCCCACTCCCAGATATTTATCGAGAAATAGTTCAGATTTTTCCGCTTTCTCCTCTTAAAGTTTCAGGCAAGATCATTTCATTGATTTTTATGTGTGACTCTTTTTAACTCCAGTGGGAGCCCTGCACACAACTCAGTAGTTCAGATCGATCCCTGGTCTAGCAGTCTTTTCCTTTCCATTGAGATATGTTATATTTCCCAATTCCCAAGTCATTTCTTTCTAAGTCATCTACTCAGATCTTCAGAACTTTCTCCCTATCTCCTCTAACATCTGAAAGCATAAATTTTAAAACTTGGATAAGCCATTACTAGTTACAATCTTAACTTACTGCTTTCACACAGTTGCCTAAAAGATACATAATACTACTACCACCATTGACTTTCCAAAAGAAAAATTTTCATAATCTTAGGAATAACTCATAGTTTGTAGCAAGATTGAATGAGATCAACTACTTGTATAATTTTGTTCCATTATCAAAGGAGACAAATACAATTTGTTCTTTTCACAGTTGGAAATTGTGTCATGTAAAAGGACTTGTGCTTCCAGCAACAAAGTCTATGAATTAATATCTCACTTATTAAGCCTCAATGAAGCATCAGTTTCAGTGTTTGTTACATTATCTGCTCAAAGATAATAAGAATTTTCATTGGCTTCTTTGTTGCTTTGTTTGCTGCTTTTCATTGTCACAAAATAATTAGAGCACCTTCATCCTCTTATCCTCACACCATCTCTCTCACAGGATGCACAAAGAGTTTATTCCCCAGGACTAGGAGTTATGAGTAGGATTCCAACTTCCTTGCTGACATTTCAGTCATAAATTTGAACAAAATCAGAGTTTTGTTTGCTATGAAGTGGGATAAAACAACATGGAGAATCCAGTCAGTGGTATCTATAGCTGGAACTACTTGCTCTACCACAGTGCAAAGAACTTGTATCAGTTATTCTGGATTAGTCATGTGTATAAAGTTCCAGTAAAATGTCCAGAGTGTTGTGTGGAGGAGCTGTGCCCAGAACCCAACATGATTTTTTACAACTGAGGACTCCATTTTCAAATAAATGCACCATAGTTACAGATGTCAACATGACTAAAGGAGTATTTCAAGAACCCTTGATTATACTTGAGTACATATTTTATTTAATTATGAATCCATCACATAAATGCCAATACTTTAGACTTTAAACATTACAAGAATTTTCATCTTCCTTTCTACTCTTCACTTTTTATCCCCCTAATATCAAATCCTTGAGCCATAATAGGGGCAGGAATGGAGGCAAAGAGGGAAAGACACAAGGACATTCTACAATATAAGATAGCAAGCAATTAAGGGAATGTGCTAGGTCCACAAACGAATCCAGAGATCAAATCAGAGAGATGGTTTTAATGTGGAACAAGTATTATTAACAGGAAAGTGGCCAAAATCCAGAGATCAAGATATGAGTATGAGTAAAAACAAGCACCCAAGAAAAGAGAAAATGCAGAATCTCTGTGCTAGGACAGAACAGTTAAGAGTCATGCTCAGAATGATAAAAATAAGAGATGATATCAAAATGTTTGTGTAAGTTTAAAGAAATTCATTGTAGTGAAAGACACATTACCATTAATTCCCCTGCATACTCAAAATATTCAGAACAAACTTATCCCATCATCATTAGCAATGTGTTTTACAGTAGTAAGGGATTTTTAAACATTTGCTAAATTTTTTGATCACCCTTTGTGTCACATTTTCTTTTATATGTGGAATCTAGAAAAAATGACAACAAGAAAGTAGAAGTGATACTATTTAGAGACGAGGGAAAGGGTGGGGAGGGAGCAGGCTAAAGTAATGAATGGGGAATAGGTGAAACAAAGCATTTTTGCATTTGTTAATATGCCATGATAAAATGCATTTTTCTCTATACTTAGTGCACACTAATAAAAAAAACTTAAAGAATTAAGAGTCAACATGCACAAATGAAATATGAAAAATGTAACAACCATGCCATAGAAAATCTACAGTTGAATCAACAAATTTCAATAGGAAAGAAGACAAATGCATAAAACCACACGCCACAAATGAGAATTCAAGTGGTTGTTTCACAAGAATAATCTAATAAATTAAATTATAGTACCAAGTAGTATACTTGTAACATTATTTCCAGTGAGCTCACTAAAAGTTTCAAGTTCTTAGTATTGAGGTTGCACTAAGCATAGTTACTAAATAAATTCTCCAGTAAAAAATGTATACATTAATATTTATAGCAGCATTATTCATACTATCCAGAAAGTGGAAAACATGTCTATAAACTGATAAATGGATGAACCAAATGTGATAAATCTACACAATAAAATAGTATTCAGCAATAAAATGCAACAAACTAGTGAAAAAATTAAAAACCCAAAAGAACCTCAAAATATTATGTTAAGCAAAATAAATTATAGATTAAAGTTATACACCATATAATTTTACGTACAGTATATGAAATTTCAGAAATATAATTACTGAGTTCATCATTGTTGACCCCAGACTGGAGTAGGAGCAGAAATCGATTACTAATGTACATCACAGTGCTTTCTAGGGTTGATGAAAGTATTCTAAATTGGAATTGTGGTGAAAGTTGTAACAACTACACACATATACTAAAAAGCACTGTGCATTGTACGGCATCTAATTATACCTCACTAAAATTGTCTCCTTCTTCCCCCACAGAAAAGATCATGTGGCTTCACCCATCCTCTCCCCTCTC
>PVLA01006858.1:0-91537 GCA_004027455.1 Hydrochoerus hydrochaeris | reverse complement strand
GTTTGAGTTCCTGTCCCATAGAAACCGTGAGAGAGAACAATTGATGGCTGCTGATTTAAGCCACAAGATTTTGGAGTAATGCGCAACACTGACAGATAGCTCACATTGATGCCAATCAAATCACCACACAAAGGAATGGAAGATGATGACTAAGACAAGTTATGAAATGAAAAGATAACTGAAGCAATGAAAATATAAAACTGGAAAGTGAATTTATTTCTCACAATAATTCACAAATATTCAAAAAGTTAGGCAAGATTTATAGCTGGCATACGCTGGATGAATGGGCACTAAATGTGGTGAATAAGAAAATGTAAAGTGTAACATGCTAGAGAGTGTGGGAAGGTAAGCTTAAGCCCTACTCGGTCAAAACTATGTATGTGACCTTGAACAGATAATCTCTCTAAGCCTCAACTTCTTTATATGTGAAATGCATGCTTAGAAGTATTAAATGAGAGAATGTATTTTAAACACTGAGCACAGGGCTTGATTCGATAGATGATAGTTTTTATTTTTATTATCACAAAAGGTTTGCATAGTCACCCATAGTATGGTCCCAAATAATCTCTACCAATAAGGCTAGCACTTGAACATAATTTCAAGAGACTTGGCAATAGCAAGTCCTTTGAAGTACATTTTCTGTACCAATTATTTGAGGTGCACATGTATTCTCGTTTGCATATTCTAATTTCTAGGTTCCCTAATTAATTGCTTCATGTCACTTGTAGAAAATTGTCGTAACCATGAACTGTAGTTGCTGCTAAACAGTTAAAGGATGAGGTTTGCATTTGCTTATTATATATAATTGATGAACTTTGATAGTCAAATAATTATAGATGATGTCTTCATTCCTAGGGAGGAAGTTTTACTATGTCATTTTTTGCTTGCTTATCAAATGATAGTTTTTTCTACATTTCAAAAGTTGAAAATAATCTGAATTACAGAGAAAGAAGAAAGTCGATTTATTCTCTTCTATTAAAATTTTTGCATATTTGTGGTCCAAAAAGCTCATCAGAAAGCCAGTGGTATAATAAGCAGCTTCAAGCAGCCTACCCTGCTGCTTATAGACAGAAAGGATGCCATGAATCACATTTATCTGATACTGTCATCTTTTGCTGTACTTCACTGAATGACTTGAGAGCTGAACGAAATGGAATGATAACCTCTAGTGAGGAACAAGTATGCACTTGGAGCTCTGCATTTTACTGCTACTTCAAGGACATCACCAAAGAATTGTAGGCCATTTATAAAATAACATCTTTCTAAGACTCAATGTGAGTCTTATCTGTATCTTACCTGCCTTTGTCCCTAGTGCTTTGCCTGATTCCCATATCATAAGAGGCACTTGATTAATGTGTGCTGAACTGAATTTAAGTATCAGGCCAGAAAGGGAACTCGAAAACTTTTGGAGAATTCTCTGTAAATTATTGAGCTTAAAGATGTTTTTTCCCCTGAGTCCAAGACAGCCATGTTGTACCCACTGGTGTACTTCGCCCTCTCTGTAGGCCTCTTCCCTAATAAGGACTACACAGTGTAGCATAGTGGTAATAACAAAATCTCTAAAACAAAACAAATTGAATTCAAATCAGTTTTGCAACATTGGCCAGTCACTGTGTCCTAGCATTTCATCTATCTCTTAGTTTCTTACCACTGGGAAAAATACCCAACACCTACAAGAGGAAGAGAGGTTTATTTTGGTTCATGTTTCAGTCCACCGTCAGCCTTCTCCAAGGCAGAAATAGCAAGGCAGAGGGCATGATAGACAAAAACTGTTTCACGCATGCCAGCCAAGAAGTAGACATCCATCCATGTCACATCCTTGGTGGCCTGTCTTCAGCTGTGCCCCACCTGCTAACTATGACAGAAAATGAGTGATTATTCTCTTTAGTTTTGAGCTCTGAGCTCATCTGAGGATTAAACAATGCATCCATAATCCAATCAATTTCCAAAAGCCCCACCTCTGACCACATGACATGTTTGGGGCATTTTAGATCTAAATTATAACAATTATCACAATGGAAAATATCACTGTCTATCAGTTAGAGTTACTTGTGAGAAATAAAGTAAACAGATTGAAGCTGGTATATAATCAGTCAATTACTGAGTCATAATGATGGGCAGCCAATCTGCTACTGTCCTGGACTTGCAGCCCAACCCTGTGTCCCTTTGCTAGATTGTTTGCATCCGCAGACTACTTAGGCAGAGAATTTTTTTACACTCATACACTCTGAGAAGGGTGATTTTAGAAAGTTTCCTTTCCATTAGAGCTCATAATAATGTATAGAGACTCACACTGATAACCCTTGGAAAGTCCTATTGTGAACAGAAAGAGTCTTCATTCTGCGACCAGACAGTTACTTTTCTGCCAATTTGGTTTCAGTTAATGACAAGTCCTGAAAACTCAATACATCTTTGATTTTTTTCATTAAACTAAGCAGTGTTGCGGCACATGTGCACAGTGGAGTTCTCATTTGTAGGAAAATGGATACAACTGCAGATCATGATCTCAAGTGAAATAAATCAGACACACGGGTTTAAATATCTTATGGTTTATTTTATTTAAAACCCAAAATATGAGTAAAGAACCAAATAAAAGATAGATACTAGGAAACAGGGAGAGCTTTTTTGCAAAAGCGAATGGGACTAAGAGATGGAGGTAGGAGGAAAGAAGAGAAGGAGATGAAAGAAGTAAGATGTGTTACATATGTGTGTGCAGGTGGACCAACTCCCCAAGCAGGATGTAACCATTATGTGCCGTAAACATGTACTAATGAAAGTTTAAAGAATTAAGCAATCTTACCACATTTCCCCCAAAATCTTCACTAGCCACACTCAAAAACACTTCACTTTTATATTTTAAAACACATATTTTAAATATGTGCTGCCACCTAGAGACTATTATTTCATAAAGATAACCACAGCAGGATGATGAAAGACCAATAAAATGGGATTTGGATATCCTTTCTAAATGTCATTTTGAAATTCTGTAATGTGTATTATCTCTTCACATAATGCAAATACAATCAAGAGAAAAAGTAGAAGTAGAGGGCCGGAGGTTTAGCTCAGCAGCACAAGCACCTGCCTGGGAAGCACAAGGTCGTGAGTTCAATCCCCAGCACCAAAAAAAAAAGTAATTCAAAGTAGAAATAAATAGTACTTCTCAAAATTAATATCTCTAAACCAATAGTCTTCCACAGGCAATATGCCAATTTTGTTTTTAGAAGAATAATCTCTCAATCAGAACACACTGGGAATTTATACCAGTTGAGAATGTCTTGCCTTCTGGTTCACATTTCGTGCCTCAGTGTTGAGGGAGTCCCTGCTTAGCTCTAATAGACCATAAACTTCTTCAGAGCATGACCAGATCGTAAATGCATGAGATATTTTCTAGAGGACAATCTACAGATTCCATTTCTGTATGTGTTTCTGCCTGTGAACACACCTTTTGGAAAAGAATTTTTGTGCTCAGGGATAAAAATAACACTGCAAAGGATGGGGACTAAACAGCTAATTAAACTCTTTCACCACAATTTGAAACTGCATCTGGATTTGGAGAAAAAGAAGAAAATTAGTATTTCCAATGCACAAAGAAGAATACTTTAACAATACTTATGATGCAAAAAGAAAGAAAATATAATGACAAATACACTGAGGTTTTCCATATTTTTCTTTGCTGTATAATCAGTGCATCTTTTTCAGCCTTCAGATCTCTCCTACTGATGTATGGCTTCTGAAAACTGTGACTGCCTTTGATTCTTGCTAAGTGCTCTTTGTTTTGTGAATACTTTAAGCTTTCCATCTGGCCACTTACAATTGCTATCTCTTGAAAAAGAATGGAATAAAACAGTGCTGTATATATTAGAGATATGTTTATGGTATTTAAAAGAGAATTCCAGATAGAAAAACATAAAAAAGGATTCTACTCTCACGCAGCATTCTAGCTACACTCCAATAAATACTTGGGAGCTAGTGAGGAATAAGTCAGCATGTATTTCATTACATGCCAACCCAACTTCCAACACCAGTTTTCACTTGTCCTCAAAAAGGGACATGATTGTTATAGCCCACCTATTTAATAAATCAACCTTTAGGTAACATATAATGCATTTAGGTGAGATATAAACTTGGATCTCTATGTTCTTAACAAAGCAGAATTTAATTAATATTTCTAAATACAACCATAATGTAATTACAGGTTTGAGTTAAGAGCAAGTATCACAATTAAATAATATAGCAATTTATTCTGGAAATCTGCATCAAAGATAAGAAAAGTAAAGGAAAGTCTCCGCATTTGTTTTCTCCCTGTATCATAGTTTTTCTCTCCTACAGTCAAACTCAAGAGTGTTCTGTTCTTTTAAAGAGAATAAAAATCAAATTCTAGTTCCTTGTGAATGCCACACTGAATTAAAATTTAAAGTCATTTATATGTACCATGAATAATAGTTTTTAATTCCTTTCATCAATATTCCTTTTTCACTTTACAAAAAATAAAGCAAAATTTCATGACAAAATACTGAGAATAACAATAGTTACTTCACTGTATTGTTAATCCTCAAGTATTCTCTTACAAAAATGAAACAGATAACCACACATAACTTTGTTTTCAGTGAACTAAGAGAAAATCATAGTATAAATGAGAACTTACCATATATATTAAATTATTTTTGAATCAGCAGAGTAGGTAATTTAAGACAGTATTTTAACTTCTCCTTATTCTATTTATCTTTCTATTTTGCTTTCTTTTTTTGTATATTTTTTAAGCTTGTTATCTAAGAGAAACTATACAATATTTAAGCTCGTGTGTCTAACTTCACTTTTTTTATTAACATTGTACTTCAAATAAAATAAACAAAACAGGAGACTAAAGGATTTGTAAGTCATGTGAGATTGCAAAAAAGAGAAGAGATGAATAAGACAGCATAACAAAGCACTTCTGAATCAGAAAACCAGTCTTGGGGACAGGGAGTTAGCTCAGTGATGCAAGCACCTGCCTAGTAAGTGCATGAGTTTGAGTTTGATCTCCAGTACTGGAAAGAAAGAAAGAAGGAAGGAAAGAAAGAAGGAAAGAAAGAAAGAAAGAAAGAAAGAAAGAAAGAAAGAAAGAAGGAAGGAAGGAAGGAAGGAAGGAAGGAAGGAAGGAAGGAAAGAAAGAGAGAAAGAAAGAAAGAAAGAAAGAAAGAAAGAAAGAAAGAAAGAAAGAAAGAAAGAGAGAGAAAAGAAAGAAACCCTCTCTCTCTCTCCCTGTCTCTCTCTCCTCTCTGTCTCTGTCTCTGTCTCTCTCTCTCTCTCACACACACACACACCATAAATGAAAAATAATGAGAATTCCAGTCATGCTGAAGTAAGACATCTTTAAAGATGAGTCCAGAATAGGTATCTTAAAATTTATCCGTGGTGGGAATGGTTTGGTCCAGGATCTGCCCAGATTCCAATAACTGGTATACTGTTTGCAAGAGAACTTTCTGCCATCATTTCTGGTTGCTCTTCTAAAGCTATATTCAATATATAAGAGCAGAGAAATAATACAAAAGCTATGCCCAAAAATTTTTAAGCATTTTTACTTCATAAAAAGTTACTTTGCATCACTCAACAATTTATTAATTTAACAGTAATTCTGAACATGCTCTGTATAATGTATTCAAATTGCACTGAGCTTGCAGGTTTCTGAACGATATTATATATATGACCTCTTTACTCACCAAAATACTAATAGTTATAAATAGATAAGGATACATGTGACTCAAAATAGCATAAAAAGACTAAAACTGAAAATCAGGATTTTTGAATAGATTCCTAGCATTTCTAGCCACAAGAATATATTAGCCCATATCCAACTAAAATATGATAGTATTTCTCCCTGAAATGATCTAAAATGTAGTGCCACCTTGCCTTCAGATTGCAAAATCTTATTTCTTACTGTTTCAAGGACTTTCTTTGATAGAATGTTCTTGCTCTACCCCCGAGTGACAGAAGGGAATTTCACTATGATGCTCACTTTCATCGTAGGAGTAGATTATACAGTATCATGCAAAAGAAGAATAATCATCTCTCTAAAGTGTTTTTCCACATCAAAATATATTCTCTAGTTCCTTTCCAGTGGCAAACCAGGAAAATCTCAACATTGTATACTAAAACGTTGTTATCAAGGAAGGTGCAAGGGTTAGTTCTAGCTGATGTGCTTATCTTGCCAATTAGCACTATAAGGCTTCCAGATTCATGCAGGTGCTCCAAATATATGATACCTGAGTAACACAAATCTTTCATAGCAGGTAAGTAAAGATATAGATGTGCCTCCACTTCATCACAAAGAAGGTTGGAATAAGCCAGAAGCCAAAATGAAATGCAGAATGAAATCTCTGTGGAGGCATTATTATTTTTATTTATAATGAAATTAAGTTTTTATGGAAAGCTTCCATCCTCCATGAACAAAAAATAGTTAATGCAGTTACATCAATGACAGACTCTTACATTCTGTGTACCTTCTCTTAGGGACCCAGGACAGTTCATCTCTAATGTTAGAGGTTATAATTATATATATATACTTAACAAAAGATCTTAATGAGGGTTGTATGAATTTTTTAGAAAAAGTTTTCAAGTACTTAATATGTAATTTTATCAAATCTGCAATTAAGAATATTATCACTACTTTATTTGCTTTATAAATGTAGACCATAGTTAATACACTTTTTTTACTTACATATAAATCTACTTTATTCAAATCCTTTTATGACTACACAAAAACAAAAAAAAAAGGTTATTCTGCCTCTAATCCAGGCAATACTTCACAAGCAAATTAATTTTTTTAAGAGGAAAAAAAAAGCAAAACAGAAAAAAGAGTAGGAATAATACAGAATTTAAAAAAATAAACACTAAGAAATCACTAGTTGATAAGTTACATACTGTCATCTTAAAAACAGTTGTTCAAGTTACAAAATTAAAGCATAAAAAGTGGACATTCAAACAGTGAGGCTGCAAACAGTTCTGTTCAACAATCCAACAAAAACTTAGTAATATGGTTATCTATCTTACACACCTAAACTTGCATGCAGTTATATCCTTTAGAGCACTTTTTTCCATTTTTACAATAGCCATTACACATTTAAACAAATTAATTTTGTAAGATATTTCCCTCATGTTGCCTGTCTCCTAAACTATATCCGATGGTTGTTGGTGGCAGTTAAAGCTCTATACCCTGCACTTGCTGCTTCCCATGAGCTTTGTCCATCTTGCCCTTTCTATCAGAGGTCCTGGCACATGTCCACTCAAATCCTCTGCTCTAGTCAGGCTTCACTGCTCTTTGTTTTCAAATACAGTATGCAGATTCACAACAGTATTGCATTGTTCCCAAATTTTCTCCTTTTTTCTCTCAAATATACTCTCCTTTGCTCTACCAGTCCAAACTCTACCCCTGTCCCAGTCTCAATTGAAGGATATATTCTCTCTGAAGCTTTTCCTCATCTACCCATCTCACAACATCTATTCTTTTGGCTCATATTGGTTTGCCTTTTCTAACCAATTAATATTTATTATATTTCTTGTATTTTTAATTAGCTACCTGAATATTTATGCATTTTATCCCATGTACATTTAAATTTAATAAGGACAGAGACAATTTTTTAAATATTATTTTGCCTTTAATGACCTTCTCCCAGTGGACTGAACATATCAGGTGTTCAAAAAATTACGAATTTATTCACATAACTTTACAGAGTAACACAAGAGAATCATGCTACACATAAAACACTTTTTTCCTGAGAAAACTGCTAAGCATTGCTTTAAGCTGCCAAAAGGAATCTTATCCCCAGGGTGTCATTAAAAATAAATACACACTCTTTTGTGCTGGATGATATAAAGGAAAGAAAGAACCCCGGAAAGAAATAGCCATGGGTGTGCCAGCCCCAGTTCTCTTGCTTCATTATTCTTTAGATATTTCTGTGCCTTCCAAACTATAAACATCCTAAAGAAAGAGAAAATTTGAGAGTTGGATGGATGATTTTTTTTTTTGTCTCCAGTGAATGTTGGAAATAAAGTAAACCATTATCAATACTGGGTTGTTTGTAGTTCTAACTGATGCATTTATGAAAGTTGTAACACACATGGTATAACAGTAAGACACCACACCATAGTATGTCTTCACAGTATGTCTTCATAGTATGTACTTCTACAGAACATTAGCCAGACTTTTATCACAAGCTATCTTTCTGATTCATCCTTTTCATTTCATTTCTTGTTAAAGAATCTGCTTTTTTTCATCGCTTCTCAGCCTTTTGGATAAGATCAAGTGAAGAATCTGCTTTTATACTAATCAGCCAGACCATTTAAATATAAAACAATTATTGATACAGTTATCTATAATACAGTAATTTGCTACTTTGTTTTTATTTGTTCAATTTTTTAATACTCTTGCGCTTTTGTCTTAATTTTGTTAGGAAAGAATTCAAATATTTTTAGAGTATCACTTTCATTCATATATTTATTTTTAACTACTCTTGTTTGTATTATTTGTGAGTGGCTATTCTGGTCATAATCTCATAGGTAACCGAGGCTTCATAGAATACCAATTCATATGAAATTAGAAACTCAAAAGATTAAATTTCCATTTACCTGCCCCATCCTTTGCGCTACTCTTTACAACTATTTTCCTGTGTTTTATATATTTTATTAACCTCAAAAAGTCAATTATCTTGTAAACAAAATAAATAAAATAAAAAAAGACAATGTTCCTATTTACCTTCTTATTTACCACTTCTTTTGATCTTCTTTCAGCTGATAATAATTAGCTCCCATTTTGTTGATCTGAAAAGGTGTCCATTTCATCCTCAGTTTTAAAGAATAGTTTTACCAGAAATAAATCTCATACTGAGAGGTGTTTTGTTTTTTTTTTGAAAAGCTTAAAATTTTATTACTTTAGTCCTCCATTACTTTTGATAAGCCAGCAGCTGGCATTCAAGTCATTGCAATTGTTTCTTCTGATCACGTTCAAAATTTTAACTTAATCTTTCTTCCCAGAACTTCGACTAAAAAAATGTGCCTAACATGTGATTCTCTTTGCATTTATCCTATCTGGAGTAGGCTGAGCTTCCTAAATCCATACATTGACAGGGGCCACTACTTGTTGATACACGTGTTTCCCCATTCCCTGTTTTCTGTCTTTCTGAAATCCAAATAGACTTATGTTAGGTCATTTGATGTCATCTTACAAGGCATGGAAGCTATGCTCATTTCTCCCTCTCTATTTCAGATTGGAGGATTTTTCTACTAACTTATTTTTAGTTTGCTGACATTCTTCTGCTTCATCCTCTCTGTTGCCAAACTCAGTGAATTTTTCATTTTTGAAATCATACTTTGCAGCTCTAAAATTTCTATTTTTTCTAAGTGTCACTGTTACTGATATTACCTGTCTGTTAACTTTTTATAACATTGTTTCCCTTAGGTCCTGCGACTTATTTTTTTAATTTTTAATGTTTTTATTTGTATTAGTGTATATTTGCACATTTGTGGTTCATCATATATTTGCAAAAACAAGTGTGTAAATATATTTTCCAATCAGACTCATTTGCTTTTCTTCCTTGGTTATAGGTTATATTTTGGGGAAAACATTATCTCTCACCACAGAAACAATGAAATATAGTCTCCTTTAAAAAAAAAAAAAAAAAAGAAGTGTGGTTTTCGTCCTGTCAGGCAGTTGCTCTACTGGCTGACCACCTAGAAATGCCAAAGGTTTGGTGTTACATCATCTGGGTTGAACCGAGGCTTAAGCTGGAAGGACGCTAAACCTTGCTCTCCTCACCTTGAGGAAATCTCCATTCTCTATGCTTTCAACTGTTATTTCCTAGTGGGTTTCTCTATGTCTTTTCCATTCATGGATATTTCAGAGACCAGTCAAGGATTTGAGGGGAATTCTTCATCTACTGGGGCTCTGTTTTGTTTCTATAAGTTCTTTCAACACTGGTTCCTAATTTTCAGTCACTCTATCATCCTCAAATTCCATTTTCTGATTCCTTAAACCAATTAAGACACTGACCTCTATGTATGTCTAGATTTCATGTCATACAGACAGCAGAGTGATTTATATATTATTTAAAACCATACAAATATGATTCTCTTCTAGTGATATGGGTCTTTTCTTTCAATTGTTAAACCCCTCTAAGTTCTGCTTGCTCTGGTTTCTTCAAAGCACACGTACACAGAAACATGACCACAAACATGCATACATACACTCTTATGCAAACACACAGAGAATCACACACTCTATACACAAAAACATAAACGCATAGGTAGGTACTGTTACTCTTTTCTGTGAAACGTCAGTCAAATTCTCTATAATTACTAGAATCAGAATTCCATCTTAGCATTTACTTTCAAGTCATCATGCTGAGCTACAGAAAGAACCTCTAACTAGGTCTCAAGAGCATTTAATGCTTTTTAAACATAATTTTTTCCTGTTCAAGCATATTTTCCTGACAGTATTGAGTTATTTTATTAAAACCACAATTTTATCAGGCCATTCACCTTAAAACTGTTGCAGCCTCTCATTAGTCCTAGAATCACATCCAGGATTCTTCTTTATAATTAAGTGCATTGGTATAATTTAGATCTAATGATTACATTAATCATATAGAATTTATACATGTACATGATATCTCTTAGTTTCTCCTTTTTCCCTTTCCTCTCTCCTCTCTTCAATCTCTCTTCCCTTCCTTATATACAAAGCTTTGTTTCTATTCTACCACTTTGTTTCCCCATTTTTTCCTTAACATCCTCCAATTCTCCTTTCCATTTGAAAAATTACTTCCTACTTCATAATATCTATTATACATTTTGATTCTTATTTATACTTTCAGTTCCTCACACCCATAAGACAATGTGATATTTACACATATGGTTCAAATTTATTTCACTTAGGAGTATGGTCTCAAGGTCCATCCATTTAGCTATAAATGTCTCAGGTTTATCCTTTTTATGGCTGAGTAATATTCCATTGTATAAAAAAACATCTTTTTATCCATTCATCAGTTGATGGGCATTAGGGTCATTTCCAAGATTTAGCTACTAAGAACTGTGCTGCTATAAACATGGGTGCACATATATCATTCTTGCATGATGATTTTAATTCTTTTGGGAAGATACCAAGAAAAAGATGTTCTTTAACAGCTTGGAAATCTGCTTCCTATCTTAGTTTTCCACTTCCTCTCTGTTAGGCCACTGTCCCCCTATTCCCTATATAGGTACCTATATCGGTCACTTCATTTAACCTTTAGGTGTTAAACTAAATGTCACTTTCAGGTCTGCTTCCATATATTATTAGTCAAGTGCTACAGACTTCAGGGTCTTGCTGAAATATACAGTGGGACCCTGGAAAGAGAGAGAGAGAGAGAGAGAGAGAGAGAGAGAGAGAGAGAGAAGAAATAAAGAGAAATAAAGAAAGAAAGAGTAAGCTGTGGTTGCCCCTTGCTTTCTTTCATTTTGCTGCCTTCTGCCCACCATGAACTGTTTCTCCTCTGCAATGCCTGTCTGCAGGTGACCCTGTTTGGAGCCAGCTGGTTGTGGACTGAAACCTCTACAAACTGTGATCTAAATAAACTTTTCCTCCCTTAACTGTGGGCATTGGATGTTTTGTCTCAGCCAAAATTAAAGTAACTAAGACAGTCTCGAAAAATACACTAAACTGCTCATGAAAGGAGGAAAAATGAGCATTAAGCCCTGTCCAGGTTTACCAGAGGGAAGTAATCCTGGGGCAGGGTCAGTTATGAAGTGGTTACCCAGCGGTGCAAAGAGTACAAAGTGTCCATAGTTGATATGGCTACTTGTTGCTCTTCCTTTCCATACAAATTTCTCTGATGAAAGATGGTTAAAGTTTTGTATAACTCTGTGAAAAATGGTGGGAAACCTTGTACTTATTCTGTTTCTATGAACTTTGTATTAACTCATTTGATCTTTACAAACCCATGAAACAGATATTATCACTATTTTGCATATGAGGAATCTATGGCTCAGAAAAGTTAAGTACCACCAAGGTCATAGCTGATAATTGGGATAGCCAGGACTGAAGCACCTTACTCTGGCTTCAGTTTATTTTTGTAAGCAATGCAATCTTTTGCTAAGTGCTCTCAGTCTAAATGGTAACACAATCCTTGGCTCATCCTTGATTATAACACTTATTACTAACGATACTCTGATATGTTTTCAACCTCATTTACCACCAAGTTTTAAGGAAGTAGATCTATATTTCTGTTGCCTTTATATTTATTCCAGTTCTTCAGAAGCAAAAGAAAACTCCAGTACTTCAGGACTATTGGTATCAATGGAATGCTCTGGAGAGAGCAAAGAAACATCAGCATCTTCATGTTGAAGTAAGCCAATAAGCAGACTTTTTACTTGAGGAGCAGTTTGTTGGTTGAGACAATATTTACATTATAATTTAGTGTTAAATTTGATAAGGGCTGTTTTAAACATGTAGAGTGTTTTAAAAGTAAATCTGGTTTAAAAAGTTCACAAAGAGATATCAATCCTCTACTTGAAGATCAGCATTTTGAATACAGATGAGGGTTTCTGGGAAGTTTTATTTAGCTTGTGGTTTTGTAGTTTTTTGCAATGCTGGCTATCGATCTCTGAGCCTAGGGCATATGAGTCCAGGGCTTTACCTCTAAGTTACCTCCCCAGCCATTTTTACTTTTATTTTTATTTTTGATGCAAATTTTTACTAAATTGCAGATTACCTGTGGTGGACTTAAATTTAAGTAGGTGTCAATATTCTTAGCAAAAACATTTCACAATTTAGTCATAAAAGACAGAGCCAATAGACCTTAGGAAAAAATTAAACATTTTCCACTACAATTACCTCTAACAGGCTACACCATTAACACCACAATTGAAATTTAACAGGTTTTACCTCTGATTCACAGATTGTATCTAGATTTCCTGATGGTTTCCAATTCATTTCTACCCATTTGTTAAATTATTCAACAAATATTTTATGTGTTGCTACTGTGTAGCAGGCATTTGTTGGACACTAGGAGTCTAAAACGAGTAAGATAAGTATGGTCTCTGCCCTCATGGAGCTTATAGTCTAGTGGATTTCTCACGTTAACTAGATATACTTATTCCATATACTATCCACATGCAGAGAAGAAGATTATCAGATATGTAGAATATAAAATATAGTGAGAAACATCTGATGGGGATCCAAGAGACTTTTCTATAAAGCATGCAGGATTTATGACAAAAAGCTTAAGCACTGAGATGTTCATTTCCCTTCTTTTTCAGATTGTCTACCTTAATTTATGCCGCTATCATGTTGTAAGAATCAGCAATCTTTGTTACATAATACATAAATAAAAATAAAACTTTAACGGTATTTTTGTTGATGTTTCTGTTGATTTTAAGTTACCATGTATTGATAGGGCCTTTCTTCCTCCAAGGCAGAGCATAAGCAAGTGATAAGTGAAGACTAAAGTAATTTGCTTTCAAGTCATTAGCACTGAACAGCTTCATGACTGAGAAACAGACTCTTCCTTGAGTTAAGCTAATGAGTTCATGGTTTCTGGTGAGGGAAAAAAAAAAAAAAAAAAGCTCACCAAATTTCTTGGGCCTAATGACATTCTAGGCAGGCCTAAAATATTCTCCCTTCTAATTTTTACTCTTTCAAAACAAACACCAGGAAGATAAAACAATACAAAGACGGTATTTGCAACCTACGAAATCCTCAGAACACAGACTAAATGACCAACTAACTTAAATAAGGTTCTGTATCACCTAATGCTCTTCATAAGCTCCAGGGCGGTAGCAACTTCTAGAAGAGCACTGTTTGCCGAAGAGCTGTAGGAGACCAAGAGCAGTGGAGCCAGTTCAGCTCCCAGCTCCTCTGAGTATTTACCAGTATAACAGCCGCACAAGTTTTCAGAAATTCTTTTCATCATACCTGAATTTTATAACTTCTAAGACCTTTTCTTACCTTGTTTACTTTTCCCAACTCATTTTTACTTTTTATTGTTTCTGATCCTCATCATTTCTCCTTATTTTGTCTCTTCTTTCAGGCTCTCTTTTTTTTTCAATGTGCAACCTGCTGAGAGTGAAATCAACAAAGATCGCTCATCCATGCTTCATTTTCTTCGCAGCAGGTGCTGCGATACAGCAGTGATTCTGGACAGAAACATGATAGGACTTTCGCTGCAGCTGCCATGCTGCTTTCCAAAAGATCAATAAACGATTAGAACACCTAGCACAGTGAGCGATTCCGATGCACTGAAACGATGACCTAGGGAATCACCTAACATTCATGCATGCGCTTTTCTTCAGCACTCAGGATTTCAGATTCAACATGCACAGGGCCCAAACAGTTTCAAAGTATTCTGTCTGACTTTTAAGGTTGATTTTCTTTTGTTTCTTACTTTTCTGTATTCATTTAAAGAAAGAAAAAAAAATTTTTTTTGACAATCAAATTAAAGGAAAGAAATTCAGTGGGAGTTCATTTCGTCAGTGTTTATCCATAGAGTTTTCTGGATAACTAATATGTGCTCTTCCAGATATAAGAACTTTAAAATATTTAATCATTTCAGCTTCAACAAAAGCTTTCGAAATTCTTTCACACAATCCCATTCTTTCTTAAACTCTGAATATTGGAAATGAGAATTTTAGCTACTTGTTTGTTTTTGTTCTAAATGGGTCTTTGATTAAAGTATGGATTTGATAAGTTTCCCCCATCCCAAAACTGACAGAGGGTCTCTCATCGGATGAATATGGTTCAAGTTTGCAGGTCAAAACTTGGGTCTCAACCCTGATCAGCCATCCTCCTACTTTTCCTTGTACATCTTCTTTAAACTCTCAATTAAGAAGCTAAGCTTGTAACCAAGTCCTAAAGATCCAGTCAAACTATCCACTCTCACCTCACATTTCCAATTCTATGGAGAAAATCCAGGCATGAGCCTTTCAAGTTCTTGTCTGTTTCTAATTTAACATTTCAGCATCGGCTTCCCCTCCTCAGAGGCTAAACGGTCCTTCCCCCTTCACCCTGCGCTCCTGATCGTCTCTCTTCGCATCTTCTCCAGGATTCCCATCAATTATTCCTCTACTCGTTAATCCTTAAATCTGTTCTCTCAACCTACAAACGTGCTTAAGTCTACTCCATCTTAAAGAGCAAACTGAAACTGTCACAGATGCTCTACAGCATTCTAATTTTACTGTTCTTCATGCTGATTTTTACTAATGAGGCTTGTTTTTTGAATATTTTTGAATTTAAAGTTCAATTAATCTAAAACTATAGAAATGAAAGAGTCTGCATTAAATATGATATTTCTAGAGAATTTTAGTGATTTCAGCAAAACATCTGTAGCCACATTAAATTAATTTCTTATTTTAAAATTGTACAAATCCATGTAAAAATTCTACATGAGTTTTGGTTTTATTTAGGATGTCTTAAGGAATGCATTACTTTAGGCCAACAATAAAAATGTAACATTTTCTCATATCTTTGAGGGATGATTGTTTTTCTTTGTTTCTTTCACTGAGAAAATACCCTTTTAAAAAATGGACTATGTATACTATCTTATGTAACTACAAGGTAGTATAGAGAGATAAAAACAAAAAAAAAATCTGCTCTTGGCCTTCCAACTAAATTCCTTGTTTTTATTTATTTTTAGATAAAAAGATTCCCCTAGTGAAAATTAAAAGACTATTTTATTATGCACACAGCATTTTGAGTTAGCTCTTTATATTGCTAAAAGTAGAAATCCCCAAGTTTCTCTATCGGTAAAGATTGGAATTTTGCCTGTAAAGGTAATGTCAAAATGAATTATTGCAATTATAGAAAGCTCTAAAATACCAGGTTCTACATACCTACAAAGCAAGACATTTATATTTTAACTCTTTTATTTTTTGGTAGAAAGAAAAAACTGATCCAAATTTCCTCATCATTTATATTAGACAGTTTTTCAAAGAGAAAAGCCTATCTTGCACACTAACTATGGAAATATTTAACATAGTTTCTAATTCAAAAATATAGAGAAATAATGCTTTAAAATTTAATCAAAAAGTCACACAATAACAAAGGAATAAATATAGTGTATAATCCTAGATGTCCCTTTTATAACAATTCATGATACACAAGATTATATCTGCCAAGGATTCCCAATGATGTAATTATAGAGTAGACACTATAACTATCTTTAAAATAAAAATATATGATGTGTAATTAAACCCAGACATATGAAAGAAAATAAGTTTATGGAAAGGGCAGGTAATCTCTTTAAAATAGAATTTGTAAAAATGAAAAACCTTGCAACTCCTCCTGACTTCCATTTTCAATTATTCCAGTCAACCAGATGAAACATTATGCTATGAACAAATGCTAAAACTGATAAATAGGTTGTTTTATACTTCTTAATGCCATTTAAGAAGTAAAGAAGCAGTGATGAGCCACTCTCTAGCGTGAGAAATGAAAAAAGAAGAAAAGCACTGCATTTGGAGCCATTTTTCTTGGATGTCCAGTACGTCCAAAAGGAGTCAGAATCAGCACCTGAAGAGAACTTTGAACAAATTCATGGTGCTGGAGAAACAAAACGAGTTCATCTCCTATCCAGAGCACAGTTCATAGTAAACACTTTGGTCTTTCATTTGAGACCACAAAGAATACCCATTGGGAATGAGGGTCTACCATAAAATGACAGATTTTAGAAGAACTAAAGCTAAATTTTGACCGAATTAAGGATGACCTTGGAATTTTCAGTCACCTACCAGATAATGAAAGACATCATAATATACTTAAATTATCTTTATTAATATGTATGAAATATAAACTATGCATTTAAAAATAGATAAAATAAGACACAGCATAATTGTGACTAAGAGAAAAAAGTAAAAAGAAACAGACAACTGGAAATAAGTAATGGAATTATGATTAGCAAATTTTAATATAACCAAATAAAAGACAAAATATTAACATATAATTAAAAATAGCACTTAACTATCAAATGTATTTTTCCATAACTGGAAAAAGTAAGCCACAGATTTAAATAGCATTAAGAATCCAACAAGTTTTTGTAAATAAGGAGGGTAAGCAAGGTTGAAGAGAGGGGAGGTGAATGAAGAAAAAGAAGAAGAGCCAAGATACACTATGTACAGATACAAATTCCTTATGGTGAATATGATCATTACATATATCAAAATTGTACTATAAAATTATTTTTAAAGGATAAATACAAGGAAAACTATATATACATAGACACATAACAGTGAACCACCAAAAAATGAAGAATCTTTCTTTTTCAAACCATAAAATTACCTATTGGATATGAAAAAGGCCTAGCTTGATGGGGATTGTAATAATTTATAGATGGTTTTTCAATGAAAACAATGAAGCTGGAGGACATTGAAATGGATTTTCAAAGTGTCAAGAATCTTCAATTCTGCTTTCAATACTAATGTCTTTGGGGAATGATTTTAATTTAGGATATTTTCAGACCAAAAGATTGCTTGTCAGTAGACCCACTGATACTGGCAGTGGACTCCACTAGTGCAAATATTTCAGGAAGAAAGCCATGGTGATTGACAGCAAATGACGGCCTTCTGAATGTTGGAAAAATTCTACTTATAGTCCTAAATAGTGTTACTTTGCAATAATTAATTAAAACTTATTCTTGTGACTTGCTTATTTAGTGTAGATATGTTAAACTAAGATATGGATCTGAACAAACTACCCAGAAGCTGGCATAAGAAGTAAAGAAGCATATAATGGAGGTGAAGTTTAAATACAGAAGTTAGAAAGTCTAGTAGCAGGCACAAATGGAAAAAATTGAGAGAACAGGGAAGGCACAGGTTTCACAGAGATAATGGCTGAGAAAAGATTAACATGAAGTACATCAGAACCTCTGTGTTGAAAAACAATAGCTGCCAGCCTACAATTCTATAACCATATCAGTTTACACACCAAAATGAGATCAAACTGAAGATATTTGTGTTCATTCATTCACAAAATTTTGTTGTTGCTCTTCAACAACTATTAGTGATCACTTACTCTATCAAGATATGGAGTACTAAGTACTATCAGTACTAAGGATTAATCCCAGGGCCTTCACACTGATCTACAACCCCAGACCTTTTTTATTTTTTATTTTGAGACACGGTCTCATTAAATCACTAATTTACCCAAGCTGGTGTCAAACTTGTGATCCTCCTCCTGCCTCAGCATTCCATAATTCTGGGACTCTGCCATAATGTCCATCTCTGGAATGATATTCTTAGAAACAAATGAAGTCCCTTCTTGAACATTCTGAGAGCTCAGAATCTGAAATGAAGCTCATGGGGCTGGTATAGGGTGTCAGCAGGACCGGCTGCTTCCATCTCCAGGGGGATCTGCTTTTTAATCTTTCAGCCTGTACAGCTGCTGGCATTCACTGCCTGAGCCCACATCCCTCTACTTAGCACATTTCCTTCTCTCCTGCTATGACTACATTTGCATCCCTCTATAAATGCCCTTGTGATTACACTGATACCAATCAGATAATCAGGGATAATCACTCTGTCTCAAATATCCTTAACCTGACCACGCCTACAAAAGTCCTGTTGTCATATGGGTGATATTCAAGTGCTCTGAGGATTAGAATGTGGACATGTTTACAGTGTCACTATTCAGCCCACCACAATATGTTTGCATTTCTGTTGCACTGTCCAATGAAATCATTCAGGTAGTATAAGATATTCATCGTGTTCAACATTAGCTGATAATCTTGAATGGTGTTTCTAAATTGTTGTACTTACACTTTCACTGGCAGTGTTTGACATCATCACCAACACTTTGCCACCATCACTCTTGGTTTTAGCTTCTCTTGTAGATTTGATCGTAGACAAATAAAGACTATAACCAGTTTACTACTAATAATTCTTTGCAAAAATCTATTGTATAGCAAAAGAAATGGAACCAACAAAGAAAAGTAGATGAAAAATGAAACTCAAAGGAAAGAAATCTTTTCTAAAACTTTTTAAAATTATAATTAACAAGGTTAGTAAAAATAGAAAAATAGATTTTAAAAATCAAGTAGGTGGGAAAGTTAAGTTTTCTAAGGTTCTTATATTGTTCAAGAAGAGAACAGAACATATTGGAAAAAGGAGGAGTAAGGAACTTACGGTTCTGGGGATTAAGAAGCAAAAAAGGAGTGTAAACAGGCAGTGTCCTGAAGGGACCTGGCACATTTCTCACGGGGCAACACTGTAGCATGTCACTGACTCCAAAGGCTTCACGAATGTTGCTAAAGAAGCTGAAGATGCAGTGGGATTAATAATCTCGGAAAATATGTGTAAAGCTATCTCAGATTTTTTTAAGTCTGCATTTTATTTATCTGACTAATGAAGAGTCCTCAAAATGTTAAACAATTAAAATCACAGCTGATAGAACTCGCATTATGTTTTTGATACAAGTATGCTTCTTAATATCAATATGGTATAAACATTTAAATGAATCACTAAATAGTTAAGCAACCATTATCATGATCTATCTACATTACAGCAATTTGTAGTTTACCTAAGACACTGTGGTACTTACACACAGTGAATGCCAGCAGCTGAACAGGCTGAACCAAAACTAAAGACATGGCCTCTAAATCCAGGTAACTTGCAAGTCAGGTTGCTGGTGATTGTTAAGAGAAAGGAAAAGAAATAAAGTATGTTGCTATTAGAGGCAAAGATGCTTCACGTTTCATGAAGTACTATAAAATGCCTCTAGAAGTTGGCTATCCTGCACTACCTGACACTTCCAACACACACACACACACACACACACACACACGATGTCCATTACCACTATCTGCCTTCTATGTTGCTAAACAAGCATTAGCCAGGGGGAGCAAAACATTCTGGATTAGAATGTGATTTTATACTGTCTATCGAAGGGCTTTCAAAGTTTGTTAAAGATGATCATGTATCAAACTTCTGAAACCAACTTCCCCAAACCACTCTTAATACCTTAAGGACTCCTGAGCATGTGCTTTCATTTCATATTTCTTTCTACCAAATTATCCAAAATAATATTATTATAGAGAAGTATAATGTGTGAAACCTAAGCCTCTACCCCATTATTATGACTTTTCAAGATATAGTTCAATCTTGTCTCTAGTACTATAATCACTGGTTTAATTTGAACCAATGAATCTTTTTTTCTTCCATATTTCTATCCTAGAGTACATCATTTGCTGAAAGTAAATGCTGATCGTATTTCATATTTCAAGGAGCACAGATGTGCCTCTCTTTCTCAGCTATAATGATGGAAAACTCCAGTAAGCAATTATTTCGTGAATGAATCTTACAGCATGCCAACTCATGCTGCAAAATTAATCCATCCTTCTGTTAACGACAAACATCATGCAAATGTCCCCCCAACTGCCTGGATAAGTATGATGACAAACACAAGAATTAGGAAAACAATGTGTTTTTGAAGCAGTGTTCAATCATCACAACGTTACAGATTTTTATAAGAAAAATCCATTGGAACTTAATATGGTGCAGTGTATCACAATCTAGAACACTGTAGTATTACCATAGTTCAAAGAAGTGACCTTGTTATGAAAATCATTTTGACCTCAGGAAAAATAATTGGAAATTTCTAAGTGGTAAACAGTATGCATACCTTGAGAAGCTGGGTGTGTCATTACTGACCCTTTGTTTCCCATATGACTCAGC
The DNA here is from genome assembly GCA_004027455.1 of Hydrochoerus hydrochaeris. Classification (NCBI taxonomy): domain Eukaryota; kingdom Metazoa; phylum Chordata; class Mammalia; order Rodentia; family Hydrochaeridae; genus Hydrochoerus; species Hydrochoerus hydrochaeris. The sequence goes on along the minus strand of PVLA01006858.1, from coordinate 70,870 downwards.
ATTTACAGCTACATACTTAAAGATGTAAAATAAGGAGCTTTATTATATTTGAATTTTATCCTAAATTCTAAGTTATCTACAAATAGATAAACCAGAAATGTTTTGAGATAGTATTATTTATAAAATGAACAGTCTCTAGTTACTCAACTACTCAATCACTGCGACCTCCAAGATAATCAATGTGTAAACCCCTGTACCTCTGTATGCAATGTCTAACAGGAAGAAATTTCTCTTCTGCTATTCAAGCTAAACCCAACCGTGTTAGTACTCTCCAGCTGCTGTAAGGAATTACCACAAACGTCATGGCTTAAAACAGCTTTGCACTCTCTCCTCGCTTATTCCAGCTTCTGATGGCTCCAACTGTGCCTTGGCTTAAGACCACTCACCTGGTCTCCTCCGTATGTCTCTTTTCTTTGTGCCTGTCTCAAATCTGTCTGCCTCTCTCTCATAAAGATATCCATGACTGTTTAGATGATCTAGGGTAAACTTCTCCTCCCCAGAGCCTTAAAATTATATCTTTTATCACATAAGGAATATTCAGGGGATCCAGGAATTTGGCGTGGATATCTTCAGCACTGTTTTTGAGCTTACTATTTGTCTGCATTTTCATCCCCTATTTTTCTGCCATCCCTGAGATCTTTCTCCTTCTTGCTCTATCCCCTCACTCTGGCTCCTTCACCCTTTCCCTTGTATCTTTGCCTTCTTTCAGAGGTTGTTTCATACATCACAGAATCACATGATATTAGTTTTTTAAGGCTGCCATAACAAAGTCCCAGTCTGGATGGTTTTAACAACAGAAAATTACTTATTATGCTGGAAATTAGAATCCAAATTTCAGGTGTTGACAAACTTGATTTCTTCTGAAGCTCCTTTCCTTGAATTGTAGATGGGCAGTTTCTGCCAGTATCTTCACATGATTTCCCTACAATGAGTGACTGAAAAATATGGTGAATGCTAAAAATGTTCAAATGTATTACAGTAAAAGACTCATTGCCATTAATTCCCCCTCAAAATACTCTCTCTCTTTGAACACACTTACAGTATACTTCTTCCAAAGCAGTTCAGAAGTTTTATTTCAAGAGTATTTTTACTTGTGCTGTCTTGGCTGTCTCAATGCCCTGAATCAATTCAAAACATTTACCTTTCATGGTCATTTTGATTTCAGGGAAAGAGCTAAAAGTTGTGTGATTCCACGTGCAGTAAATAAGGTAGATGATGGTACACAGTAATGTTTTCACCAGCCTACATTTTTATTGGATGGAACTCAGCAACATTATTCACCATGTTACCATACTTTTGATGACACATCATAAAAACATGAAAGAGGATCCCAGAACTGCTCTATCAAGTAACAAGAAAGGTGGAATTAATTGCGCTTGAAGTGATGAAACATTGTTTAGAGAGGGATTGCAATATGCCTTTTCTGTGATAACTTTTTTATTTAGACACGCTGTATATTGTGACCCTCCCTTGCGTATACATGTTTTTGTGCTAATCTCTACTTCGCATAAGGACACCAGCCATATTAGATAAGGTTCCACCCTAATGACCCCGTTTTAATTTAAAATTACCTCTGTATAGGCCCTGTTTCCAACTACAGTCACATTTTTGAGGTACTAGGGATTAGGACTTCCCCGTACGTATTTTGAAAGGACAGAATTCAGCTTATAATTTATGCCGTTCTTCCCCATTCTAAAAAAAATGAAACAACTGTATCACAGAGTCCTTTGCTTCTTGTCAAATTCCTTGGATACTTCACATTTCTCAGCTCTCTCACTATCCTGTGGAACCTCAGGACTGGCTTTAGGTATGCAATTCTACATTTCTAAAGCATCAATAGAGGCTTGTACCATGAATATTTTAATATTCATAAAAAGAATGTGATTTTGTTTGGGAATCATATCATAGTACTAGAAACAAATGGAGTGTAGTTGTTCAGAAAGAGGAGTTCATATGATATCCTCAACTGCATTTTGGTTTTATGCCCTTGAATTTCATCAATGGATATGACAAGAAACAGCTTTACAAAGTTAGCTACTACATTTAATATAGGAAAATTATCTACCACGTCCCTCACAAATCTTACTTCCCCTCAATTTCCTTGTTAATATTTGAATCAATGATAACCTTGTAATTGATTGATTGTGGTTGCTTTTGTTTTTATTTGATCAATCTAAAGCTGTGCTTGGGGTATAAGTTGATAATGTAGCCTCAACAAGATAACAGCTAGGATTATCTTGTTCTTCCTGTGTGCTGCGTACCTAGAACAAGTGCTCAATAAACATTTACCATGTTAGTGAGTGAACCAGCCTTGTAGCCTGAATTTCTGTTCTGTTAACTTTTCTTCATTGTGATTTTTAAAATTTCTTTGTACCTGATTGTTTTCTGTTTGTGAAAAATGCAGCAATTAGTTCTATAACAATATTAGTACGAATTTCTAAAATTATGAATTGAAAATATCTTTATAATCATTTAGCTAAATAAGATTTCCTGATATAGATATAGATACAGATACAGATACAGATACAGTTACAGATACAGATATAGACATAGATAGATATACTGTTTGAATGATTCAATGGCAGAGAGATCCTAGCAGGAAACTTTCTGTCTTCTTTTATAAAGTCATCAGTAATTACAGTAAAGCAGAAGTTTTCAAAGTATTAGTCAAGAACCTTTAGTGTCTCCAAAACCTTTTAGGATATGACATCAAAAACTATTTTCAAATCGTATTAAGACATTCTTTTTCTTTTGCACTCTAATTTTCTCATGAATATTCAGGTGAGTTTTCCAGGGGCTACGTGCTGTATTACATCATAGTATAAATAAAGGAGCTATTAGTCTTACATTAAGCTGAAATTAAAACATTTACCAAACCATAAGAAAATGCCATGATTTTTACTAATTTTTTATTTTAGAATAATTATTATTACAGATTTTTTGTAAAATATTATCATTTGTGGACATTTACTATTGTTATTTTTAAGAACTATGATAGTTTTTTATTTTAATTTGTAACATGTGGAAAGCAAAACCAAAAAACAATTTCTCTTTCACTATTCTATTGCATCACTTGGTATAGGGAATGCTCATGATATGGTGTCACATTTATGAACCACCTTGAAACACACACACACACACACACACAATCCAAAGAATAACAACAATCTGAGTGATGTCCACCTAGATAGACTATCTTTGAATCTATGGACACAACTCCTAAGATTTTTTCTTTTAACTTCCCTCCTACATGTACTCCAAATCCAAACCAGAGTTATAGAACAGAAATTTTTTTTCTGGAACTAATCTCCATTTGGAGAGGTTCCTGACATACTCCATCAGTGACCCTCATATTTCTGATGCCTCTGCCCTAGGTTTCTTTACACGAGGCTGTTTCTCAGAGGTATGGCCTTGCTCTGGAGTGGTAAATAGATTTCATAACAAATGTCGACTCTAATATATTGTTACCAACTGGCTGGAACATTATTTGAGAAGGATTCTGAAGCTATTTCCTGGCTTAGCAAGACAAATGCTATAATTGATTAGTGATCTACCCTGGGTATAGAAGAAGTGTCAGCTTATGTGCTGTGTATTTGCTGACCCTGTGAAATCAATTGGAATTGCTGTGGTTAAACAGATGTAGAACAAGACAGTAAAAGTCTAGTCCATCTAAAACAATACAGAAATGAAACTACTATGATATAAAACAACAAGCATCAGCAATAATATCTCCCTAATAAGCAAAGTTGACCTCCTTAAAATACAAGCATGGCTTTTATGATTCAAACAAATACATAAGAATTTTAAAGTACTTTGAACACTTGCCAGAGCGTAGCTGTAAATCTATATATATAAAAAGAATTTTAACTACATGAATTTAGATGACAGCTACTCTTGATGTTGTTATTTCAGGAGCTTGACCAGAACTTTCCTTCAGAAACAATTTTCTTAAAACGGAGTCTTGGATAATGAATTTAAGGAACACCAACTATAGCTCTTGACAGCTCCCAGATGTTGCACTGCTGCTTTAGTACGGCATCTGCTACAAGTACTTGATTTCTTTACAATTGTCCTATCGCTGTAATTAATAACAGATCCATGGAGAAAAAAGAGAAGATGAGGAAGGTGCTTAAGTTAAGGATGAAAAAAGAATGAAATGTAGATAAGAAAATGAGCAAGAGAAAAAGGATGCAAGAGATTTGAACCAGTCTGCAGTTTTCTTTGCTTGACAGGAAGCATCAACACTGTATGTTTCTTTAAAAAGCGTTCCTATGACTACAGCCCTATGGTGACACACTACTGCCACAGTAGTGGTACAAGCTGGCAAAATAATCCTTTAATTCACATTTTGTTGATGAAATAAAATAACTTTTAGCTCCTCTGAGAATGGGACCCAAGCACTGACAAGAACCCCAACATGTGTTTTTGTGGATTCGCCTTTTTGTCACTTTGTCTGAGAGTTACACCGAGGAGAAATACACATAAGACAGCAAGTGATGCCTATAGCTAATAAGTCTGGCCCTAAATACAGCATGTTGAAGGAATTTGAGGAAAAACAAAAAAGGCTAATATAACGTTTGTTTCCTTGGAAACAAAAGAATACTTTGTGCTTTGGGGGAAATATTATATATATATATACATATATATATATGTATATATATATATATACGTATATACTCACAATACTCATAAAGATATGGCTCTGAAAAGAAATTCTGACAACATAGACCCAAATAACACTAGTAGAAATAAGTGGAGGTATAAAGAGAAAGAAATAATTTTATATTTTAAAAAGTATTTGCATGCATTCAACTCCATAGGCTACACCACAAAGATCACATTCAAAATGATAAAATGATGTGAACCAAAATGGATGCTGGTTACAGATGACAATGAAGAGAATTTTGTTCCTCACCCTTCAATGAAACCTGAAAAAAATCAAGAGATGTTCAAACTTTGTTTATTAATCAGATGAAAAAGAAAAATATAAGAGAGAAAGAAAGAAAGCACACATTATTAAAAGGATGGCTTTTGGGGTTTAGATTAAGGAAATAGTAATTATTAGGAACAAGTCTGAGTTCCTTAAGAATGTTTCTTGAAAAAGTTACTCCTTGGAAGACTGATAAATTTGAAATCTGTAAATTTGAGTTGATAGATTAGATATTTTTATTTTCTTCCTCTTGAAAGAGAGAAATATAATATTCAAGGCAATAATACTCAAAATGTATTAATTGAATCCTATAAAATAAATGAAAGAGACTGTTATATGCTCCAAAAACTTTTAAGTCTAGGAATTCCAGTGAATCAATGTCACAGGTTTATGACAGGCATATGACCTCAGTTTTCTCTTAATCAATCTTGATATTCATTTGAATAAAGACAGTCATATTTACCAAACTTGTAGGGACTGTGGTGGTAGACATAATGTGGAATGCCGGTAAAATTTTTTAAATAATCTCAACTAGTTTGGACAGCTTTTTCTCCCTAGTAGCCTCAAGACATAACACAAAGACTGCCATACAGACCTTGAAAACTTATTTTTCTTTATGACGAAGTAAACATACCACCAAGTCCCCATGATGAATGTAGCCATTATACTGTAAAGATGTACTAATAAAAATAAATAAATAAATTCAAACTATTTATTGAAAGAAAGAATGAATTAATCAAGACCAGCAAGGTGAAATTTAACAAATAAAATTAATTTGTTCAGATAAAGAAAAGACTAAACCTGGCTTGATAGTAATTTAGACAAATACCAAACAAATACAGTTTATTACTAGCTCAACTTAAGCCAAGAATCCAATTAACAGAGGTAAAATATCTAGCAAAATTAATTTCACTGCCATTTGTTCATGTCAAACCAGGAGATACATGTGAAGTATATGGACGTTTTTAACTTGGGAAAAGAAAACAGGAACACTTGTTTCACATATTTGAAGAGCTGTCATAGGAAAGATATATTTCAGTCATTCTCAATTTCACTCAAGAAAAGCATACAGAAACTGCTTTAGTGTAAAGAAGGGATTTCTAACAGATCTGTCTAAAAATGGGTTAGCCTATCTTGCAAAGAAAAGAACACTTCATCACTTTAAGAGTTCAAGCAAAAAGTAATTAATCTGCAAGGGGGTTTGTAGAATAATTGATTGTTGTGTTAATAGGTCATTAGTATGGACTATTTAAAGACACTTCATTGGGCTGATATTCTGATTCTACGAACCTGAGGGTCTTGGTCATTCCTTCGCCAATACCATAATCACTTTTTGTAAATTGTCTCCTTCCAACTTAATGTCTGATCACCTATCTTTATTCTTATTCATTTTTTCTACTTACTCATAATATATTCTTTCTGTTGCGACTAATTTTATGTCAGTTTGGGGTAAGAGATACCAGAGAGCTTGTTAAAAGTTATATGGAGCTGTCTGTGAGGGTATTTCCAGATAAGATCACCATCCAGGTAGGTGGGCCATTACCAGTGCAGGCAGGCACCATCCAGATCCTTGGGCCTTGATGGAAAAACTCTGGAGGAAAAATAAATTGATTTTCTGCTGGAGCTAAGACGCTCTCTCTGAATTTGGATATTACCATTTCTGGTTCCCAGGTGTTTGAGACTTGGACCAAACTATAATACTGGCTTCCATGGTTTTGCAATTTACAATTTGTGGTTATTCTCAGCCTGTATAGTAGCGCAAACCAATTATTCCTTCTCTCTCTCCCCATCTCTTCTTTCTTCATATAATAAATGAGAGAGAGAGAGAGAGAGAGAGAGAGAGAGAGAGAGAGAGAGAGAGAAACAGATATGTAGGTAAACAGATAACAAAGTAAGAGTACCCCTGGGTTCAATCCACAATGCCAGAAAAAAATCACAATGCCTTTATTGTAACAGTCAATGGTCAAAGCATTTACCTTCATTTCTCTTGCTCTGTAGTGGTATTATTGCTATTTCTTTCTACTTTCTTGCTTTTCCAATTTTTTCATTTTTTTCAAGTGTCTTTTTTCTCTCCTATTATTAACTCATAGCAGTTTCCTAAGGAAATGTTGCATCCTACATATAGGTTTTATTATCATTTTTGATGGTAGGATTAAGACAATTCTAAACTTTTTAACTCCCAAAATGTCAGTGATATAACTAACACTGTCAGTATCTCAAAAACTAAAAGAAAGTATATCAAATGCTTTCATCATGACGAAATTACAGATAGTTTTAAATGACAGATGATTTAAATGTTATATGATATGGGGATGAATACACATATATACCGATTATTATGTTTAATTTTTGTTTTTATGTGTCAAAAGGCAAACTAAAAAATGAGTCTGGGATTGTCACAAATCAGTACATAGTATAGCTGAAGATTCTATCAGTCCTTTGAAAATTACCTTAAATTTCAAAATTTACCTTAAATTGTAGACACAAACACAGCTATTAAAAAATTTGTAGAGAATGAAAATTCTATTCCCTAAATATATACAAAGCTCATTCTTCAAAGAAGTCTCCCATTTTCTATCAAATAGCCACTTAGCTTTCTTATTATTATTCTAATCATACTCTATATTGCTTAGTTTCTCTAAATTTTGCCAGGTATTAGATAAAACAAATACCTCCCATTCAAAAGTTTGCTCCCCACTCAAAATCCCTAAAGTGCAGTTGGAGTATATGGTGCCAAGTGGACATGAATGACCTTGAGGTCTTAACAAATGTTAAGACCTATAAAAAGGTCTATGACAGAGTTGTACAATAAAAACTACTGAGATGAAAATGTTTTCTATACTCTCCCACACAAAGCTTGAAGTCACATATGACTTTTTTTTTTTAATATCGGGGACTTTTTTTTTGTATCAGGGATCAAACTCATGACCTCACATTTGCCAAGCAGGCATTCATGCCACTGAGCTAAACTCCTGGCCCCACATATGACTATTAAGCACTTGAAATGTAGTTAGTTCAACTGAAGGCATAAATTTCCAATTCCTCTGTTTTTAAAAGAAGAAAAATAACTGATAACATTAACACATTGCTATTTGTGTCATAGTATGATGTAGCACTAAAACTGACTTATCCATGAGGCATTTATAGAATACACGAGTACTGTGTATAGGTTGCCAAACTAAATGACAAAGAGCTCAGAGACTATTAAACACAATAGGTAAGTAGAAATTACACTATAGTTTTATTTGCTATTAGAGACTTCTGTTGGAACATAGCATATAGACTATTATCCATGGGCTTCATTAAAGGTTTTGTTTAAAGTGGGACAATATGGAAGAACATGTTGCCAAGTAACATGGGAAGAATGGGGACTGAGATTCTGCATGGGCATTGGAGAAAACGCATGGATTGCTGAAAGGGTTTAGTGTGCCTTTTACCCACTAGCCAGTCCATACTGTAGCATGCAGTGGCACCAGCAGCACCAGCAGCAACAGATGTTAACAGGAAGCAGACTCCCTGGTAAGCCAAATGATAGGCAAAAATTTGGATGCCAACTGGTCACATAATACATTATTATTGTTGTTTGTTTGGTTACTTTTTCCTGTACTGGAGATTGAACCCAAGGCCTTCACACTGAGCAACCCTCTCTCCTCCCCTTCTCTCCCCCTAGTACACTTTGCTCAGGCTGGGCTCAAACTTCCTACCTCCTGCCTCGCCTTTCCAGAAGCTGGGATTACAGGTGTGCACTGCAATATTCTTTGAATTTTTATAATTCATTTTAAGTACTTATTGTTTAAATCCAATTGTTTAATTGGATTTGTGATTTGTTATGGCAATATTATGTCTTCCTTATCCACCAGTGTACTCCATGACTAATCAATCAATCAATCAATACTTGGCTTATGAATACGTATTTCTGTTTGTTTCCTCTGATGCAGCTGAAACAGTTTACCATCTTCCAAGTTGCCTCTTTGACTTCTAGGGTTCCACCTGTTGGTCCACCATCAGATTGCCAGACAGCCTCATGGGTATATAGTACTCAGTGACAGCTTTTATGACAGAGCTCTAGACAAGTTCAAATAAAGCTAAAAATTAGCATAAGTACATCCATGCCAATGGATGTGAGTTATCCAAAATAACAGATGGGAAAGTAACTGAAATAACTCCTCTTTTACCAACTCTATTAATAGGGCACCGGATGAAAAAGAATAATGTCTTTTTAAAGTGACAAGCGAGTAAAACAGCAAGAGAAAGGCGCTCAACAGTAAATAGCAACTCTACCGATCCTATGTGTCTCTTCCCTCGAAAGGTACTCCGTTTTAGGCCCAGGAAAAGTCTAAACAATTTCCTAAGCAAAGTGAACTAGACAAAGTTAACAGCCAGAGAAAGCAGAGGGGATGCTGATTATAGGTGGGAGTGCCTCTCCATCCCTGCCACTTTTCCTAAAAACACAAAGAACCAAAGGGAAAGGTGGCTACCTATCACTCCTTGGAACAATAAGAATAATGCCAACATCTGAAAAACACTTTAAGAACTCAGTCTTTCTCATCGATTGAGCACCATCCCATACAAGCTCTCCACAACCCAGCCAGCGTCAGCAAAGTGAGCGCCTCTATTGCAGAGGGTGGGCGGGGCCGAGCCCCGCTGCGCGCCCTCCATCGCTGGGCATGCGCTTTTGATATTGCGTCAGAGGCGGAGAGTCATGTCCCTCCGCGCGGCCCGTCGCGTCTCGCCGCCGCCCCTGCTGTGCTCCTGGGGCTGACGTGTCTGCAAGTCCTCGGCGTCTCGGCGAGTCTGGCCGTGATGGCGGATGCCTGGGAAGAGATTAGGCGGTTGGCAGCTGACTTCCAGCGGGCGCAGTTCGCCGAGGCCACGCAAAGGTGCTGGGCTCCCTCTCCATTGTGGAACCCAAGTTAGACCCAGGATAGACCTCCCTTCAACTGAGACTTAGGTCCCAGGCCTTACTGTGGCCGCCCTCTCTTCCCTTCGCCCGAGCCAGGGCCACAGTTTCGAGTCCGAGTCTTGGCGGGGAAACCCTGGCAAGGACGCCCCGGCGCCCGACCCCACTCCAGCCCGGTGCTGGCGCCCCGCCCAACCACGACGGAGGCCAGGACTCCGGGCTGCCTCCTGTGCCTGCGGTCTGCTCGCCGCCGCCGCCGCCAGGACCCCGCGACCTTAGTGCCCGCTGCACATGTGACCCTTTGAGTATGAAGGGAGAGACCAATGTAGGCTTTGCAAAAAGCACAATCATCTTTTAAAGTTTTCCTACGTTTTTGGTTGTGATAACAGATCTAGGCCAGATCCGTGACGCCATCTGTCATTTTCAGGGGCTCCAGGCCACTGACGTTTTCTACAAACCTATCAACCTTTGAAGGATGTATCTGAAATACCCTAGCATTGTACGTCGTTACTATAGATCACGAGTGGAATCCTTTTTATCTATTAACTGTTTTTATCTAGAATTCCTAGTACATCTTGACCCAGAGACAGTAGTCTTAATGCTGTGCTTTATAGCACTGAGAGGTAAAAACAAACCAGGGTACAGTGTGTGGCAGTCCTTTAGCAGTTATGTTTTTAATAAGCCAAATCTCCTATCTTTAGACCAAGTGAATGAGTGTGGCCTGGATGCACTTAAAAAAAAAAAAAACTGAAGTAAAACTAGGGGAAGTGTTCTACTTAAATTACTTGTCCTCAATTTTATATTTGTACCTGGAGACTCAAAACAGCCCCAAAAGAAAGCAAATTTTCCACTTCTTAAATGATATATATCAGCTAAGTAAATGATTTAAGTATATGTAAACCTGCTTACTCTCGGGATTTTTTAAAGTTACTGAATCAGTATTGTACTGTAAAAGGTATAGATTTTTAAATATGAAAGTAGTGACTCTTTACCCAAACTTCTTGAAAGCCTGTTTTGGTACACTCCTTTATTTTTTACTCACTACCAATTTATCGAAATTTTCTAAAAAATATTTCTTCCCCTCAGATTGTCAGAGCGGAACTGTATTGAGATTGTAAATAAACTGATCGCTCAGAAACAGCTAGAAGTAGTTCACACACTTGATGGAAAAGAATATATTACTCCAGCCCAGATTAGTAAGGAAATGAAAGATGAACTACATGTCCGAGGTGGTAAGTAATGTCACAGTAGTTCCCCATTCCTGGATTTTAGGGAGGGCAAAAAAGAAAAGCCTACTTTAAAATCATAACTATGTAATGCATTCTTTAGAGGTTATAGAATATCTTTCTCAAGTTTTCTCTTTCCAGTTCCTAGGGGAAGAAAAATCCAGGGCTTCTCAAATGCTAAACACACACTGTCATTAAACTGTATTGCACTTCTCAGTTGTTAACTTGGAAGTCAGCCTTAGAATTTTTGGTAGGCTCATGCTCAGGTATTATCACTTACCAAAATAGTGTTTTTTATTATTTTATATGTGTTTTGTGTGAGTTAACTGTTTCTTTTTACAGTTCATTAATGTATTACATGACCCAAGGAAGAGTACTTAGCTGCCAGTTAACAGATGGTAACTGTGAGGAAAGTCAGAGATTTTTAGAAGACTGTAAATTCTCAAAAAAATCAAAGCTGTTTTACTATCCCTTTAAAAGAGAAAAAACTTGTATTTACAAATTAACTTCAAATATGTATCATTAAGTGAAATGCTGTCATTACCAGTACATACACAAAAATTGTTTTCTTTTGCTTTCTTAAACTTTGAACAAATTACTAAGCATATTGAATACAATTTGATTAAAATAGAAGCAACTCTTTGCTACATGTTTTGGAGTATAACTTTGGTGTTTACTTTTATGTCTGCAAACTTCTAATAACATATGAACTATAATTTGGAATATATAACAGGTTTTCTTTTGCTAATCATTAGAAACCTACCTCTTAGTTTCAAGTAACTTGAAAAGTTTTCATCTTAATTAGTTATCAAAATCTCTTTGATCACAACAGATAAATTCAGAGTTGTGATGTATTAGCTGATGTCAGCCTTACATGATTAAAAACACTTGGAAAATAAATTATTACTTACGACTTTGGCCATGAAAACTTAGCAGATGGTTTACAGATGAAGGCATTGATGATCATGGCTCTTTGTAATTGTAGAAGGATTTGAACTGTTCAAAACATATCTGTTAGAATTTACACTGCTTGACTAGTCTGTACTTTAATGTAATTTAAAATAAATGAATGTCTTTTCTTTAAAGGTCGAGTTAACATTGTTGAACTACAACAGGTAAACTATAAAGTTTTTGTTTTGGTTTCTCAAAATTTAATGCTATGAACTTAGTGTTTTTTAAAGTGTTCAGTAATAGTTATGTTTTGAATATTTGTAAAGAAATATTTATAAAACCCTCACTGACAGTATTGAAATATTTAGTAAAGTCTGATACATTGAATTGATTTGCTAAGTTCTTTGTTGTTTGATTGCTTGCTACTTACCAAATCAACTCAAATACAATTTTATGTAGTTCCAATTTTTGTAATTTTGTAAGAAAAATTACTAGTTTCACATTTATTTTTTAAGAATATGGAAGTGAAAACCTAATAATAAAATGTAGGAGATATTTTCAAAAACTGGAAATGTTGGTAAAGTACATTGTAAATTGGAAAGTAGAAAATATGTGAAATGATGTCTGTTATATGTAAATGTTGTTATTACTTAATATACATTTCCTAGCAATTAAAAGTAATTCTTAATATTGAAAATAAAGAAGTTCTGTTTCTCAATTTTTCATTTTGCTGAGTTTTAAAAATATTTCATATCAATTTGAAATTTATCCAAGAGCAAATAACTTCTTAAAAAAATATAGTTTGAAATGTATTACTTCAAACTTAAGAAACATTAAAACTTATTTAAGAAAAATTTCTATTTATTTTCCAGGTAATTAATGTCGATTTGACTCATATTGAAAATAGAATTAGTGACATTGTTAAATCAGAAAAACATGTCCATCTGGTACTGGGACAACTAATAGATGAGTAAGTACAATATTTAGAAGGACTTTGTTTTCTTTCTTTTATTCAGATAGTATTTACATTTAGACCAAATAGACCCAGGAAGACATTTTGTTTAGAACCAATTTTCATTATAAGAATAATCCCACTTAAAAAGCAAGTGCTTAATTATGCATAATATATACTCATAATATACATTTAATTATGTGCAATATATACTCATATTATACATTTTTACCTCTTTAATACAAACATAACATAAACTTAACTCTGAAAGCAAATTTTTTTTCCAAAAACCTTAATGAAAAAATGACTAAAATTTCCACTGGTTGAAAAATAATACCAAAATTTAACATTTGAATAATCTTATATTTAGCTGCCTTGATGACAAGGAAACAGTTTTATGAGTTATGAATGGTGTTTATCTCTCATTACTTTTGGAGCATATTCTTCAACAGAAATTAAACATAAAAGACAAAATGGAGGGAAACCATTATTTCTAATTGATTTTTCATTTTCTTTCCTTCGTTCAATATTAGGAACTATTTGGATCGGTTAGCAGAAGAGGTAAATGATAAACTGCAAGAAAGTGGTCAGGTAACCATTTCAGAATTGTGTAAAACCTATGATCTTCCTGGAAACTTCCTAACACAGGTATTTTTCCTTACTAGTATAATGTGTCTTTTGAACAAATAATTTTAAACAGTGGATTTTAATGAATGAAAAACACTCAATTTCTTAGCATCAGTAGATTTGTTGTGAATATATGACTTGATACATGTTATAGCTGTATATTTGGAGAATACTTCCTGTACGTGGATAGCTCTGAAGAGAGTGTTTAAAAGTACTTAGAATGTTTCTGAACCATAAGACACTCTGAAAACATTTAATAGACTAAGCTCTAGCACCATCTTGATGTAACAGTAAATACACCATAAGTGCATGAATTTATGTAATGCCTCTGATATTACCTATAGAGAAACTTTACCCAGGATATCTTCAGTTCTGATTGCCTAGTTATAGCTTAAGAAATAACTGTTGAAGATTGTAAGTTAGAGGGTGGACTGCTGGCCCCTGTAAGTGAAAGTCAGGGGTGCTGCTAACCATCATAGAGTGTAAAGACAGGCTCTTCAGCAATGGATTTTGTTTGTGAAAATTTTAATAGTGCTAGTATCTTTTGATGCCCCCCCTTTTCCCCTTCGCCTCTAAACTGACAGTATGATGGTAGAAACAGCCAAAGAATTTCATTTTCTCTTAACTTTGGGTACTTTTGTTGGTACACAAACAGAGTAACTTGATTTATAGTATAATAACAACAGAAGCTATTTGCTTTAAGTAGTTCCACATTTTAGAATTGTAGAAGCCCTTTTGATATAATACAAAGTGCACAGGCTTTGAGTTAAACAGAGAGCTTAATTTAAATCCTGTCTATGCCATGTACTTATTTGACATTAAGAAAATTATTCCATTTCCTTTGCACTTCAAGTTGCCTATCTGTGAAATGGCAATAATTACTTCTATTTTCATAGGCTCGAATGAGATATATCTAGTAAAATATCTGTCAGAGTGGAGTCCTAAGTCATAATTTTGTTTTTATTTACTGAAAATGAAGGAAAAACCCAATCTCATTTTACCTGCATATTATTTTAAGAAAAATCCAACTTAGAAACTTACCAAATCATAATTGCATGAGATTAATTTGTAATGCAAACAAACTTATTGAGCTATGTTAAGAGAGTTCCCTAGTTGCATTTAAAATACCATATAGAGAGTATAAATTGTTTTGTATAGCATTTCAGGAGGCTGAATTCTTTTTCACATGAGCAAATACATGTTAATCACAGAAAGTAAAACACTGTGTTTTTAAAACACCAGATTTAAATCTAATGACTTCTTAAAAAACTGTTGTCCTACATAGTTTTTGGAAGTGGATCTCTTGTTAATATTTTTTAATTCTAATTTTCTATATCCTAAAAGCTCATTAGGTTACTTTTCCATCACAAAAGTACCAGCTGAGCTCTCTTCAATAGATTTAACTTATTTGGGGATGTGAAATATGTCCAGACTTACTTCACATGTACCTGACCCCAAACATAGTATAATTGTAGAGAATTGTAGTCTCTCAAGTCTGAAAATGGATTAAGTAAGTCTCTGACTTACAAACGAGACCCATTCTAGGAGAACACTCATAAGTTGGATTCATTTACAAGTCCAGCAAAGTGAGTCTGACACACTTTGAACAACATAGTGTATATTGCTTTGTGCTTCCTCGCAGTCCCCTCCACAACACCTCCATCCACATCACCTCTCCTTCTCCTCTTGCTTCTGGATATCCTGGGCTCTGATTGAGCACTGTCTACTCTACACTGTCACACTCTACCATAAGCACACAGCAACACAGCTATGACAGTGTCCAACAATCACATGAACTACTTCTGTGACTTATATCTACAGATATTCATAATGTAAGGTCTGTTCATTTTTGTGAAAATTCACAACTTAAATGTTCATGAATTTGGGACTTATTTCACCAAAAAAGTTTAAATCTTTTATACAGAGATAAGAGTTAATATTTGTGTGAGAGAAAATTATTTTCCACCTTACGTTTCCCTAAGTAGCAGGATCTTGGAATAACACTAACATCTGTTAATGTTTGAAGCCCCAGATAGGGTTTTCTCTGCTACATATGTGTAAGTCTTGACTCTTTTTTGTTGGAAGCTACATAAATCTAAAATATTGGTCAAATTAATCATTTTTACTTTACAATAGAAATAGACCTTATTAACAAGGACTAATATGATTGCTAAGCTTTTAATCATAGAAGTGATTTGACTCACTTCTTGGCTCTGTTATTACTAAGTTTATTAGACTCTGAACTTTCATTTTAGTTTATATATCTTATAATTTATGCTTATCGAAATTTCTCAGTCACATGATTGATACATCAGCATAAAGCATGAATTGAATATGACTACCAAGCATATGTTTAATTTTATATTTTTGCGTTAATAAAAATTTACATCTTTATCTCCAGGCACTAACTCAGAGACTCGGTAAAATTATTAATGGACATATTGATCTTGATAACAGAGGAGTAATTTTTACTGAAGCCTTTGTAGCTCGGCATAAAGCACGCATTCGTGGACTATTTAGTGCTATTACCCGGTAAGCATTTGTATATAGTTATTAGATAGAATTTTGCATTTTTTCCTAGCAGCTGATTCTTCTTGTTTTATTTTTTAAACAAAATCTGAGGATCCCAGTTTACTAAACAGATAGAAGGGGAGCTTCTGTGAAACAAGAGTAAGGACACTAGAGTTCTAAACAAATGCAGCCATCATTGTTCCTTTTAAATTAATTGGATTTCCTGGAAACTCTTAATTCTCATAATGATTTTTACAAATTCTTGTATAACTATAATGAACTACTCTCTATTCTTTGTTTTTGTTTTTTCCTTTCATACAGGCCAACTGCAGTGAATTCTCTGATTTCAAAGTATGGATTTCACGAGCAGCTTCTTTACTGTGAGTTTTGTATAAACTGTGTATCATCTGGGCTCAGGGCATAGCTTGCTAGCAGAGTACTTGCCTAGGGTGTTCAGGGCCTTGGGTTTAATCCCCAGCACGCGCGTGCGCGCACACACACACACACACACACACAGAAAGGTCGTGTTACGAGCTGCTTATGTTAAGTCAGCTTTCAGACACTGAAGTGAAATACCTTAGATAATAAACTTAGAAAAGGTTTGGGCTGGAGCTGTTGCTCAATGGTAGAGCATTTTAAACATTTGTCTACAATGTGCAAAGATGTATGTTCCGTTCCCAGCACACAGCACCACAAAACAAAAAGCAAGGGTGCTTATTTTGACTGACGATCTTTAAGTTTCCAGTCCAACACCGGGAGAACTCATTTCTGTGGGTACCTGGTGGGCATGCTAAATAATAGTGAGGAGCTTGTGGTAGAGCAGCACCACTTACCTCAGGAGCCAAGAAACAAACACAGAGAGGAAGTGGCTGCCATTCCATGTCCCCTTAAGGGCACCCCTCCCACCCTGTGACCTCCCACTAGGCTCTACCTCCTACCAAGAGCACCAGCCTGGAAGGAACCCCCTAACACATAGAGCTTGGGACAACTGTTTCTAAATTGTGCCATGATGAACAGACTGTTAATTCAAAACTTAACAATTTTAATGTTTTTTCTTCTTTTAATCCTGAGACTTGTGTTATTAAAAATATTTCATTGTTTGAAAAACTTTTCATGTTTTTATCTATCTGGTAGACCCAGGAGACATTAGTATCAGCATCTTCAGAGGAGTGGAAGATGTTTTTTTGCGTTAATTTTTATTAACGCAAAAAAGAAAGAAAAATGTTCACAAAATGAAAATACATATGTACATACACTGTCTTTCATTGAAAGATTTATAATTGTAGGACTATGAATAATTTTTTTTTGTTTCTTAGGGTTAGGGTTTTTTATTAAATTTTAAAATTAAATTGTGTTTTCTAAAAAAAATTTTATAGAGAGTTTGTAGCCATCAAAATACTGTATTGCTAAATTCTTAGTATTCAAACAACATATTATCTCTGAATAATCTTGGTTCAGTATCTGTTGTTTGCATGTTTATGAAGCTCTTATGAGGTACTGAGGGTTATTTTTTAAGGTTATACTGGAGTAATTTTCTAAAGAAAGGACTTAGCTTTTAGCTCAGATATCTGGAAATTTAAGAATTAAAGTGGAGAGTTGAAAACAAATTCAAGTATAGAACTAAAAATTAATTTTTGTTCACTGTATTTTCTAGAATATGAATATTTAAAATTTTTGCTTGAGACAGTGTTAAACGGATCAACAGTTAGCACTATTTCATTATAATATAAAATTCTTCTAGTAAAAATTGATAACTTGAAAATTTTGTTCAGAGTTTAGAATGGGTTTTTGTATAATCACAGTTAAGAATCAAACATTTCAATCTATTGAACAATCTGTATTTATTTTACTCAGCATTAATTCTGAAATTCATTTATAAATTAATTTTATTTATGTCAAAGGCTAATTTTTATAAACCTTTCTTTGTGCCAGACATTTTTTGATTATGCTTTCTGATTTAGTTAGAAGTAGTCATTTTCCATCTGCTTTGTCTTTTTGAGAGGATTTTGCTAGTTAAGGCAAAAAAATGTTTAATTTTCTGTTTTAAATAAAATGCATAAATTTACATTAATAGTAGTACTCTCCGATTTTCAAATAGGCCACAGTCTTTTGATGGATGATCATGTTGGTGTTGTATCTATTTAACATTTAGCTTAGCAAGTACTTACCTTGTACTAACTACTGTTCCAAGGATTTTACTTGATTACAGCAGCACTGTGCATAAGAATTGTTACCATCCCTGCTTCAGAGACGGGAAAATGAAAACATAAAGGAAATGACTTACCCAGTATTGTAAAGCTAGTTAGGTGGTGGAGTCGAGATTTAGACTTACACAGTGTGGCTCTACCATCCATTCTTTTAATTGTGGCATTTTACTTCTCTCTTTTTTTAAATTGGTACATTTTAGATATACATAGTGGTCTCGCTCATCATAGAGAATTTGTGCCTGTATGTGATATATCTTTTTTTTCATTCCCTCTCCTCTCTTCATCCCCTCCTCCCCTTATTTATAAAAGGTTTATTTCCACTTTTCCCTTGTGACTTCCTTCCTCTCCCCCTCTACCCTCCTTTGTTTCTCTTTTCATTTGAACATTTTCTTCCCATTTCCCATGTTCTGTTAGACATTTCGATCCTTATTTACACTTTAAGTTTCTCACACCAGAAATACAATGCAGTGTTTAAACATGTGTTTCCAGTTTATTTTACTTAAAAGTATGGTCTCAAGGTGCGTCCATTTAGCTATAAGTGTCCCAAGCTTATCCTTCTTTATAGCTGAGTAGTACTCCATTGTATAAAAAGCGATCTTTATCCATTCATCAGCTGATGGGCATTTGGGCTGTTTCCAAGATTTAGCTATTGCAAACTGTACTGGTATAAACATGGGTGTGCTTAAATTGCTGTGGTATGAAGCTTTTAATTCTTTCAGGAAGATACCAAAAAGAGAAGTTGCTGGGTCCAGTGGAACTTCTCATTACATTGAAGAATCTCCATACTGATTTCCACAGTGGTTGTACCAGTCTACACTCCCACCGCCAGTAGAGAAGGGTTCCTTTTTTCCCACAGCCCCACCAGCATTTGTTATTGGTTGAAAGTTAAACATATATCTTTTATCATATACTAAACTAAAATCAAAATGGATCAAAGATCTGAATGTTAAAATAGAAACACTTAATCTGCTGGAAGATGGAAAGGTAGAACTCTTGCAGGTACTGGTGTTCACAAAGACTTTATGAACAAAACTCTGATCGCACAAGAAATATCACAAAAAATCAACAAGTTTGATCTCATCTTACTAAAAGGCTTTTGCATACAACCAAAAAAAACCCAAAACAAAACAAAAAACCAATAGATTAAAGCGGTAACCCACAGTGCAGGGAAACACTTTTGCAAGCTGTTCCTCAGATAAAGGACTAATATCCAGAATATGTAAAAAACTCAAAAGAATCTAAGACTGCCCAAATTTAAAGACCCAACCCAAAAATAGCCATCTGAAATGAATAGACACTTCTCAGGTGAAGTAGGAACAGCAGATAAAGATATGAAAAATGTTCAACATCACTGATCATTTGAATGACGCAAATTAAAACAATGCTGAGATTCCATTTCACACCAGAAAGAATGGCTATCATCAAGAAATCAATAACAAAAATTTCTCTTATAGGTTCAGTTAAAATGTGTTTTTTTGGTTTAAACTGTGGAAATGTAATAATAAGAAATATTTACAGCTTGTATTTTACACTGCTGACCCTATTTTGGTCCAGTTGTCTTGATTTTTCTAAGTAATAGAAAACTGAACTTGGTGGCAGTTAGTGATTGTACCTTATCCATTCTCAAAGTGTTTGATCATTCATTGTAAAACAAATCATGCAATTAATAATGGCATTTTGGTTTTTGTTCAAGATTATTTAAGCTAATAAATTTCAGAACATGAATATTAACTATTTTTAGTTACAATTTCAATCTCTTTAACTAGTTGCTCAAAATGTATCTACATTTATACTAAGTATTCTCATAAATGACAGGAAAATTCTGTTTCAAATATAATTTCATTTATGCTGTTTAAACTTTTAAATTATTAAAATGGTAAGATTGGGGCTGGGGATTTAGCTCAGCAGCCTAAGCGCCTGCCTTGCAAGGATGCGGTCGTGAGTTCCATCTCCAGTGCCAATAAAAAAATAAATAAAATGGTAAGATTATGTGGAACATTAAATAATAAAATATTTTACTTTTTAAGATCTATACTTATACTTGTTCTGATTGATGTGTATTTGTATGGATCTCTTTTAAGCTGTACTTGAGGAACTTGTTAATTGTGGACGCTTACGAGGCACAGTGGTTGGTGGAAGACAGGATAAAGCGGTGTTTGTCCCTGACATCTACTCCAGGACACAGAGTGCTTGGGTGGATTCTTTTTTCAGGCAGAATGGCTATCTCGGTAACTATGCTTCTTTTCCCCTGGAAGCTAACATTTGTTTCTAATACTAAAACAGTCTTAGAATACATTGTACTAACCCTGGAGTCCATATGTATTTTCCTACCAGAGTTTAATAGTTTTCTTTGAGTATAAAATTACTCACATGTGAGATTTCTGTGGATCTTAGAACTGAGCTTAATTCCACAGTTACTAAATGATTGTAATATAGAAAGAACAAAAGCTAGTATTGTTACTAACCTTCTAGTTATATTAAACTAATAGTAAACTTTTAAGTATTTTTTAATTCATAAAAGTAATTAAATCTTATAATGCATGAAGTTGTCCACTTTTTCAGTTACATCATTTTAAGGCTATCTTACTGTCTGAACTTTACAGTGTTCATTTTTATCATCTATCTAATACTTCAGAACATTGAAATCGTTCTGAATTGTTTTAGAGATTCTGCCATAACGGACTGAATTTGTTCATTCAAACAAAGGTCAAAAATATATATTAAACTTATTTAGTTTGACTAATATATACACAGCAAACTACATTCTCAGTATAATACCGTTAATGACTGGTGGGACATTCCTGCAGTCTCAGCCACTTAGGAGCCTGAGGCAAGAGGGTTGTAAACTCAAGGTGAGGATAGGCAGCTTAGTGAGACCCTGACTTCAGTTTTAAAAACATAAGGAGCTGAAGGTGCCCCTGAGTGGTAGAGCACTTGCCTAGCCTGTGCTGAGACCTGGACTCAATCCCCAGTACTACAATCAAAAGAAAAAGAAACCTGTAATGAGCAATTTCAACATATGCTAGGATCCTAGGATTTCTTTATATGATCTTTTAACCTCCTGTGTCATGTTTTTGAGTATATTGAGCCACAGAATTTGGATTAGAATTTCTTTGTAACTAGTTTTCTTGAGGATTATTTCCAGTCGGAGTTGGAGAATGAGGAGGGTTGATATTTTCTTTTCTTTTTTTTTTTTTTTTTTTTTTTTTTGTACCAGGGATTAAACTCACGACCTCATGCTTTCCAGGCAGGCACTTAAGCCACTGAGCTAAATCCCCAGCCCAAGGGTTGATACTCTCAATCATTATAATGTCTGTCAGTGTAAGTCTTTTCATGCTAAATCTTTTTCTAGTTTAAATAAAACTAGAGAATTACAGTTGTCTGGTGATACATTTTGAAACATAAATTTCACTACTTTCACTATAATAAACAGATTAAAATACTTTTTGTTTCTTCACCTAAATCACTAACTACCTCCTTTACCCCTGTTTTCAATCTTCATACTCTTGTAGTACTCAGGTTTCTTCATGTTTTCCTTTGGCCCTTCAGTTGAAACGTGAATAACGTCTGGTGTTCAGGAAGTACGTGAACCAGTTTGTCTAAAAAATATTTTTAATCAAAATTTGTGATGGTAAAATTACCAGGAAATAGGCTATAATAATTTTTGTTTTACTCCTTAAAAATTTTGGAATACATTGTATTTATAAGCAAGTAATAGGTTTTGATAGAACTTAACTTTTTCTGATTTTCTAAAAGGTGTAATTGGTTAACAGTTCTATCCAACTTTGTGATGTGTTTCTAGAATTTGATGCTTTGTCTCGACTTGGAATCCCAGATGCTGTAAACTACATAAAGAAAAGATATAAGACCACACAACTCTTATTTTTGAAAGCAGCTTGTGTTGGTCAAGGACTTGTGGATCAAGTGGAAGCATCAGTAGAGGAAGCCATCAGCTCTGGAAGTTGGGTTGATATTTCAGTATGTTTTCTCTTAATTTTTCTTTAACAATAAATGATATTTTGTTAATATGTGGCTGTTTTAAAGATTTGGATACTAAAAATTATCTTGATTTTAAAGTTGAATTCTAGCAGTAACTGTTGAAACAAAAATAATTTTTATTTTATGCTTAAAGTCTTTCTACCTTTTGAAATAGAGTGACCCTCTCTTTATGGGTACATAATCAACATACAAAATTCTACAGTTTTCAAACCAAACAAAAAAAATTCCTATAAATCCTGACATAAAAATTGATAAAATTTTTCACATCTTATCCAAGTATTTATTTCTTGTACTGGCATCAGGCATTTTGTAGCATTTATCTGTCTCTTATCCATTAATCTCTTAATGTATTAACAGAAGCTGCTTAAGCACCACTGACAGTGTTTTACTTCAGCATTCAGTGTTGGCCTGCCCTTCATTATGCCAAAACAAATAAGTAACTAATCTGTTACTTTCCAGTCAGGACTCAGAGCCTCTATAATTTAGCAGATAATGTCCACTTTTGGATGCCAAAATTTCCAGGTTTTTTTTTTTTATTCATGCTATAGTATTTATTTGGTATGAAGTTTTTGCTTTTGGGAGGGAATACTTTCATTGGGAGAATTAATCAAAATGATGTCAGATAATAGAGAAGAAATATGTTTTAGAAGTAAACTGGTAAATTGCTTGTGAATTTGTATAAGAGAGCAACCAAAAGTAATTTATAGGTGTGAGTGCTTTGGACAGTTCGAGATGTCATATAACTAGGTAAATTAGTAGGAAATAGGATATATGATTCTACAGCTCAGGGTGGTGATGAAACCAGAAATAGAATTTGAGAAATTATCAGTGTAAATATGGTTCTGATAACCTACAAGAGCATGTATTTATATGCATTTAAATACATTCACGTGTGTGTGTGTGTGTGTGTGTGTTTCTCTATAAGTAACAATCGGTTTATCTGTTTATACTGTATTTTCACTTCATTTTCATTTTTAATTCTAGCCCCTACTACCCAGTTCTTTATCAGTTGAAGATGCTGCCATGTTGCTTCAACAGGTGATGAGAGCATTCAACAAACAGGCTTCAGGTGTAATTTTTAGCAACACTGTTGTGGTCAGTGAAAAATTTATAAATGATTGTGTAGAACTGTTCAGTGAACGGATGCACCAAAAAGCTGAAAAGGTATGTCAGATATCCTTTCATCATTAATCTTAACAACTGTCACATTAAAATCATTTGATATCTTTTGAAAAAATGGTTACACAGTAATGAATACTTTACGTCATACATTATTTTCCTCTAAGGGATCATTATTTTATATTCTTTCTCAGATTTCTTTTTCTTCATTATCATCAGAATGTATGCCAAAATTTAGAGAAATAGTTTTAGAAATTAAAATTGCATAAATGAAATTACTTAATTTTTAGCTAGATTATCTGAAGATACTGGTTCAGTTAATGCAAAAAAACTTATGTATGGATATGTATAAGTATTCATTGTATATATACTGTGTATAATACAACATGACAAATGAGTCATTTCTATTATATTGTATTTTACTTTATTTGTGTATATTAAAATATACTTTCTCCAAAATATTATTTGCTGTTAGAGCTTCATTTTATATTTATGTATATATATGTAAAGTGTATCTACTAAATCTAACAGAACTTCATTAATTCTACCAAGCTAAGGTGTATAAACACAGTAATTTACAGAGAGAAAAACATTTTGTTACTAGCTGATTAGTTTTGCAGAGCAGCTGCTAAGTATTTTGAAATAGAGTTAATACTAGTTTTAATGAGTTTTAAATTTGCACCATCTCTTTATAAAGCCTGCTCTTACGTTAAACAAGCTTCTCTCCAATATCTTAAACTGTTAATTTATTCAGGCTTATTAAAGATGTACATAATTTTTGTATTTATCTAGGATTCTTATAAGCTCTTTAATGGTATAAAATTGAGGTAATTTTCTGTGTTTTTACTTATAAGTAGCAAAGAAGAGTAAAAAGTAAACAAGCTTGATATTTGTAAACCTGATTTTAAACACGTTCGCCCAGCTTTGGACAAGTAGAACTCCAGTTTTGTGTGTGTGGGGGGGGTGTTTGTTTGTTTTATCTTCAAAATTAAAAAATGATACCTACTCTACAAATATAAATAAAGGACTTTATATAAAATTTCTGGTACATGTTAGGTACCATATAAAATTTCTGGTACATGTTAGGTACCAGTTATTTGATTACTGTTCATGGTTTTTTATTTAGTAAAAATATAGTAATTACTGTTTTTCTTTTCTTGGACTCTTTTCCTAAACCATAAAAATAAGTTCAGAAAAACGCAATTTTATTACTTGAACTATCGACATTCTAAGCATTTTTCTCTAGAAAACCTGAAAGAAAGTAACATCTCTACCATGAAAATTTACATCTATTAGTAACGATTATAGAATCCTTTCAAAACTATAAGAATAAATCTTTCAACTTGGAAATAGTACATTGGTCTTAACATAAACTTTTAAAAACAGGGGACCATCAAGAATGACTCTAGAGGGAAAATGGGTTTATGTGAATTAATGCCCAGCTCATATATGATATATGATCATGAGTATGGGATATGACAGTTTCATTATCTTTCTTGTAATCTCAGGTATCCAGGTGACACTAGACTTGGGAGTCTCAAAAAAAGGGGTTAATCTATTTATGCAGGAGATTGCAATTTTTGAAATTTGTGTTACCTAGAAAAATTCACGGAACAAGAATTTGAAGAGAAAAATTTGTACTATGTTCCATTGTTATGGCCATTCCAAAATGGAACACTACGCATAAATGGTTAAGCAGTGGTAACATTAGATAGTAACAGCTGAAGAGGGTTACATCTGATGCTATGTGACCACTTATTCATTGGTCACATATACTCATTAGCTAGTAGGACAAAAAGCCTAGAACAGCAAATACAGAAACTGATTTTTAGCAAGGAGAAATCAGAATAGTAGTTGTGAAGTAAGAGTTTCTAGTTCTTCTTAGCAATGAGATGAAACAAGAATAATTAGAATGTAAGTGAATACATAAACAGCTCTAATACATTTTGAAATGCTATGTATTTTTGCCTGTCAAAAAAAAAGCATGTTTTATTTCAGGAAATAAAAAATAATCCTGTGCATTTAATCACTGAAGAAGATCTGAAACAAGTCTCCATGTTAGAAAATGTTAACACAAATAAAAAGGATAAAAAAGATGAGCGCAGGAGGAAAGCAACAGGTAATAAATGATTAGTAGTAAAAAATTCAAAGACGAGGATTTTATTTGTTGGCAGTAAACTTTGCATTTCTGAGGCCCTTTGAAAGACCTTTTATTTGATTTTGATTCTTTTACTTTTACAGATTTTTTACTAATGGATTAAGTTTAATCACACAAATTGAAATATTATTGATTATATATCTTGTTCTCTTTTGTGAAAAGAAACAATTTAATTTCATGACTGTGTTGTCTCCCATTTCCCTCTTCCCCTCTGTGTTCCAGTTCAACACAGTACCCACCTTTTTTCATGTTGAATTCTCAGACTTGCCACATTTATGCTCAGCTCAAGGCCTATGCTCCTTACCTCTGAAGTACCCCTCATGAACATCAAGTAACTGCTTCCTTCTTTTCATTCGGAGCTGTACACTAAATGTCCCTTTTTCAGAGAATTTCCTAGCTCCTCAAGAGAACAGCCACACTTGCCTCTATCAGAGTATCCTGCCGATTTCTTTCATCATTTTTCATTTTAATGGAATTTTTCTTTCTAAGATATGATGAAATCTAAGATCATTCCACTTAGACTTTAGAACCATCCTTAGTTTATAGAAATCGCTTGAATTTATTTGAAAAATCTTTTATGAAGAAATGCAGTATCACATTTTTCAGTGTTGTAATACACTTCAAATATTCTATTTTGTAGAATACATATTTTAAATTTAAATTTCTAGTGACAGGGAAACTTCAATAATACCTGTGTGAGCCTTCTGTCAGTGTGACAGAATACTGAGTAAACACTAGAAAAGGAAGCAAAGCTTACTGGGGCTCATGATTTTACACCGTCACTTGGCTTTGTTGTTCCTAGGCCTGTCGTGAGGCACGTTAGCATGGCAGCGAGGTTATGGCAGAACAGAGCTGCTTACCACATGCCTTTTAAGTCCAAGCTGTGTATGAGTCTGTTTCATAATTTATATTTTTATATCTAACCAACTAAGTGATAATTTTTTTTTTTTTTTGGATAACAAGTTTAATAAGCATAGTCAACACTTACTGAGCACCTGCTGTATTTCAAGCATTGCTATAGCACCAAGCACACAAACACTGGTACTCTTCTTTCTCTCAAGAGATTCTTGGTCTGGTTGAGTGCTGGGTGAGTCTCATTCATGATACCTCTGGTAAGGGTGGATGATAATTTTTCAATCAAGAATACACAACCAAGTAGAGTTAAATTTGTAAGGAATAAGGTAGAGAGTGTTGAGGCTGTGATAACAGATGAGATGAAGGCACATTTCTTTGAGGGGAAGAAAAGAGAAAGAATGGATTTAGCTAACCAAAAGTCAGACATGTTATTGAGAAGAGGTAATGTTGGAGAAGGCAGGTATTTGAAGAAAGCAGGCTAAAAAGATTGCTTAAATTCAAGCAGTTTTTTATTAATTTTTATTGGTTGAATTTACCACTTGTATTTAAGTAAGGAAATGCTAGGCTTAAAAAGAATCTTAGATTCTTTTAATTGTTTTGCTTTGAATTTTTTCTGCTGTAAATTTAAATGCAACCATATAGTATCATCATTTTTCTAAAATGGGATATAATTATATAATACTAACTATGTCATTTTCCACCAGAGGGCAGCGGAAGTGTGAGAGGAGGAGGTGGGGGCAATGCCAGAGAATACAAAGTTAAAAAAATCAAGAAGAAAGGAAGGAAAGAGGATGATAGTGATGACGAGTCCCAGTCATCCCATGGTGTGTAGCCATACTGTTCTTTTTCTTTATTGATGATTTGTTTAACATACTAAGATGCATATGATTAGGTATCTATCTTTACACAAGAATTACTTTCTTTGTATACTTTCAGTGGGCACAAATTTCAGTTACACTGTTTAAATAATACCAGCCCACCAGCAACATGGTTCAAGCAGTTACCAAGAGCCCCTGGTTTGTTAACTGAATAATTGCATAAGGTTCTATGCAGACTTCTTTGCTAGATCTTCAGGCCACAAACCACTGAATAAATGATAGATGCATACTGTGATCTTTAATAGTTGAATCACTTATTTTGAGGTTTGTCACTAAGCACTACACATCTGTCGTTTTTTCATTTTCAAGCAAAAAAGCTGTTAATTGAATTGCCTCTGTTTCCCATTGATAAAGCCATGTGATATTTTATAAAAATTTGTAATTAAAAGAGGTAATTAGCCAACAGAGGTGAAAGTGCCCCAAACTAATGAAAAGTGGTAACACTGGAACTCAGATTGGAATCAAGCGTGGTGGAGCAATAGGAGGAATGGCTAACTCTGCAGGTGATGCCACTGTCGTTGTTCCAGACATTTGAGCTCCTCACGCAGAGGAACTTAGTAAAGGTGCACATATTAACACAAATGGGAAAAGTGGTTGTGACCAAAGAAATGAAAACTTCTTAAAGTTTTTTTTTTTTTTTTTTTGCACTGGGAATCGAACTCAGTACCTTGCACTTGCCAGGCAGGCACTGGTGCAGTTGAACTAGATCCCTGGCACAGGACTTTTTAAAGTCTACAAGAGATGTGGTGCTTTGTTATTCTAAATGAAATTTTTTTTGGTCATTTTTCTATTTTAAAAAGCTAAAAAGACTGATAATGTCCTCTTCCTCATTCCCAGTAAAAAGAAAATTTAAAACTCTTCAAGTGTTAATTTGAGATTTCTCCTCTTTGACAGAGTTCATTGCGTAGGAGCTGTAGCTGGGAGATGCAGACATCAAATGTCGTGGCTGTGAATATTAATGTGCTACCTGTAATAGCACAGTTGCTTACAAATTTTCTTAAAGGTTTTAAGAAGGGTTAAAATAGCTTCTGTTCATATGTTCTTAAAATCGTGTTAAAGCAGAAGCATCTTTGTAGAAAATATTTGCTCTGTCTACCCTTCCTTTATGTAGCATTGAGACGGTCTTACATGTTAACTTTCCACTGATAAATTTCCTTATTCCCCGGAGGTGGCAGGGTGGGGTAAAAAGCATTTTAAAAATACTTCTCTAATATCTGTCATTTTAAATAGATGAGGCATGTGATACTCATTTTGTGCGTAGATTATTGAGAGGAGCTATAAAGGTAGTAAAACCATTCTACCTGAAAAATGTAATTCAGCACCTTTGGAAAAGGGTTGTATTATAATTTTGGAAATGGAGGATGAAATTAGATTTTCAGCTTAAAATACAGAATCCACCTCAGTATGAAAGATACCTGAAACAAGATAGAAAGATACAATTTTAAAACTTCTAAAGAGGCATGTAGGAAGCAAACAGGGAAATTATAGACTATTTACTTTGAGCATCAGGGGTAGACAGCAGATGCCACAAAGAAAGGGTAGTATTTATCTGTGTACTATCTGATTTCAACTGCTTAAGTCTTTGTATGGAAAACTGATTTTTTTTTTTTTTTTTTTTGAGACAAGGTCTCACTATGTAGTTCACGCTGGCCTTGGGCTCACTGTGTAGTCCAAGCTGGCCTCAAACTTGTAATGAACCCCCTGCCTCAGCCTCCAAAGTGCTGAGACTACAGGAATACATCACTATGTCCTGCTGAAAATGGATTTTTGAAGCACATTATTTTTATTGCTAAGGTTTTACTGCAGAATAGATTACCTAATTTAGCTGGAAATAATCACTTTGAGACCTTTACAATTTTTAACGGAAATATTGTTAGCTTTCTTTGTCTGCAGCCCATACTTTTTCAGGTAAGTGGGTAGACATGACATTTCTACCATTAATAATTATTTCCATTATTTTAGCTGCACATAAATTTTCCTTAGAATCATTTTTGTGAAGCAAAAATACATTTTGGGTATAAAATTAAGCAGATTTTTTTAAATTTTCATCTCTATCCTTCCAAAAAAAGTAACATTTAAACAATTCTAGTGGTGTTGTGGTTAACGATGATTATAAAAGCTTTCTGAAGATACTGCATAAATTATAAGGATGATTTAATTTCTAATACTCATTTTTATAAAGAAGAACATTCTACTCAGTATCCTTTTTTTTTAACAAGGAGAAATTCTTTTTTCCTGAAAAATTATTTTCTGTTTTCTGTCTATTTGTTTGGATTTCTATGTTTTGCATTATCCAAGTTAAAATGGAGAAAATCATCTTTTCGTACTTCCTGACTGACTTTTAGAAAATAATAATTTTAAAGTGAAGTTTTAAAATTATCCTTTAGGTTACATTGTATGTCCTAATGTTTAAATTATTTTCTTACTGGTATTTGACATAAGCAGTTTTATTGACATAAATATTAGTGTCAAAGACTATGGCACGCAATGAATGGATTACCATCTTACTAACATTTGTTACTGGAACCTTAACTTGCTTTCTGTTTGCATGTTTTGGTTGTTTTGGTTGTTTCTCCTCCCACCCCACATTGCTTGTGCTTGTTATAGGAAAGAAGAAACCAGTGATAACTTTTATGTTCCAAGAAGAAATTGAAGATTTTTTAAGCAAGCACATACAAGATGCCCCAGAAGAATTTATTTCTGAACTTGCTGAGTACTTAATGAAGCAAGTATAAAACATGTTTTTTCTCTTTTATGATAGAATTGTAAATATAGCTGGGCATGGTGGTGCTTGCCTATAATCCCAACACTCAGGAGGCTGAGGCAGGAGGAATTTTGCAAGTTTGAGACCAGCCTGGGTTAGAAAGTGGGCTCAAGGCCAGCCTGAGCTGCATAGAAAGACCCTCTCTCAAAGACCAAAAAAAAAAAAAAAAACAAAGCTTAAGTATAATTTTGGGTAGGATCTTAGAAAACAAGTATAAATTTTAGGCATTTTCTTTTCAAATTTGAAATTCAGTCTTAATGACCAAATTATAGATTTTACTTACCTACAGAAGTAGCTTGGTTTTTAGTATTTTGGGAGGCATTTAATATTTTGGGAAAAGCAATGTAGCAAATGAAAGCTGAGAACCTTTAGAAGCATCCATTTGACTAATGCTACAATCTTCTATCTCAGTGGGGGAAAAAATCACCAGGGCTAATCTCAGAATTATCTTTTCCATACCATGAAGATAGCATCGAAAAGGAAGAAAGTTCATTTTTGATTTTTATTTGACTGAAAGTGGAAAGTAAAGAATAAGTTGACCTTAAAAAGAATAAATTTAGCACTCCTACTTTATGAATGAGCCAGGTCAACTTTAAATGAAGGAATAAAGGAAATTATATATAACTTGGCCATTATTAAACCTGGTCTTCCTTCAAGTTAGTGCCAGTATTTATTTAAGTTTTCATAAATAAAATCTAGAAACCCAAGATATCTTTTTTGTTTAGAAATACAGCTTTCATAATGAGAATTTTTAAATTTAAATATTTTTGTTCAAAAGTCCATTACAGTACCATATTTATCATGTAAAGAAAATGAAATAGTTACTAGTCATCTACCATTGCTTTTTTAAACGCTGTACTTTAAAAGTTGAGTATAAAAAATTTTAGTCAGTGCATGTCTTATAACACTTTGGAAACTGAGAATTTGTTTAAGTTGTAATTCTTGAGAAAAGGAATAGATTTATAGTCTGCTGTTCTCCAAATTAACTTTAAAGAAACTGTTTCTAGTTTGTTGAGTGTTGGTTATTGTTATCACCTCTAACATTGAGTACTCTAAAATTTTTTAAAAATCCATTTAAGTTATACTTTCTGGGACTGGGAAAGAAATTCTTAGTGAACTCCTCCACATTTTATGTGTTTGAAAAAAAGAAGAGATCTTTTCTTAAGCCTCATTTTAATACATGTAAAATTTCTTACTTGCGTAAATTCAGTAAATTTTTAATAAAGTAATTATATTTATCTCATACACAGACCTCTTAATAAAACCTACCTCGAGGTGGTACGTTCAGTATTCATGTCTTCAACCTCTGCTTCTGGAACTGGTAGAAAACGCACAATCAAGGATTTACAAGAAGAGGTTTCAAACCTATACAGTAATATTAGATTATTTGAAAAGGGGATAAAGTTTTTTGCAGGTATGCTTAATACTGTTTTTCACTGATCTCATATTCTGCCTAGAAGGTTAGTTTTAATGCATTGTCTTTCTTTTTCAGATGACACACAGACTGCTCTTACCAAGCATTTGTTGAAGACAGTGTGTACTGATATCACAAATCTCATTTTCAACTTCTTAGCTTCAGATTTAATGATGGCAGTAGACTGTCCTGCAACCATTACGAGCGAAGTATGTTAGTAATTTGCTGGCCACTCTTGATGTATTTTGAGTCTGTGCACATTTTATTTTTTCTCATTTGAAACAGCTTAAAAGGAAAACACTGAAAGAATATTTTAGAAACTAACCTAAAAGATTTTTAGTCCAGATAGATAGAAGTAGGTATGTTTCTGGCAGGATTGATAATGTAGTCATTCTACCAAAAGTATCATTGCTTAACTACTTTGGAATAAACACATTCATTTAAAATTACATTCTTGGCTGGGGATTTAGCTCAGCAGCATAAGTGCCTGCCTTGCAAGCACGCAGTCATGAGTTCGATCCCCAGTGCCAAAAAAAAAAAAATTATATTCTTTCACATCTTCCTTTTTCCTGTTCATGTGATAGATAGTCCCTTAATATCCTGACCAGTTTCCATATCTTCGTAGTCATTTTCATTTAAAGATACCATCTCATTTAAATACTTAGATAATTCTAGTTCTTTTTTTAATCTGAAACTAGAATTTGAAAAAATATAAAACTCATTTTTTCCTTTTAATGTAAGGTAAAGCCATGACTCCCATTTGTCTAGAGAAGAAAAGTCACAGTCAGTGATGGCAGTTGGAAGCTTTCAGTGATAACAAGCAGCCTGTGGCATGCATGCCGTAGGTTCACTGCCACTGTTGTAGTCTGCCCATCATAAAATAACAGTCTTTCTCCTCTTTCTCCTCCTTTTCTCCCACTTCTCATTCTTGTTGATCCAATTAAGGTTGGAGATGCAGGGACAATTTGGAAGTGCATTTGTCTTCATTTGACAGACTGCATCTAACTGACATTAAACTAAGTCAAACTAAATTTGTCCAATCCTTGAGCCCTCTGCTGATTTCACTGTTGTCAAATAGGTGGCATGAGTTTTCTTGAGCTGTTTTTGAGTGTCACATAACTCCTTTTCATAGTAAACACTAGCCTCCAAACCTTCAGGCTGAAGAGCAGCCGCTTCTACCCCTGCAAGGTGCTAGCCAACTTCCCTTCTTTAGCAGGTGCAACAAATCCCAAATTGTCCCCATGACAATCCCATGCTTCCTGCCCTTGTAAAAACTTCTGCTGTAAGAAATAGTAGATCTTGTTCCTTGCTCTTAAAGCATTACAGAAGGACTGGTACAGAGTGGCGCAAGAAGCTACTAAGTTCCCCATTTTCCCAAAACATGCCCTCCAGGCACTGTTGTTGAGCCATTTCAGCAGGCCTCTTACAGAAATACTCTATTAGAAGAGACTGTCTGACTCTGGTCAAGAGTACCACCAGACTACACAGCATATATACATGTGCTGCTTCCTGTCACACAGCATAAGAATCTTTTATCCATGGACAGGATCTCAGCCTCCCTTCTGTAGGCATCCTGATCTTTTAAAGGAGGCCTTCCTTTCTGGTATTGGGGAGGGAAAAGCACTTTCTTCCCACCCCAAATATTCTGCTTCCTACAAGACTTCAATTGCTAGAACAAGTGGAAGAAATAGCATTGTATCTAGCCTTTTTTTCAGAAAAACTATTGGCTAACTGATTGTAGAACATTTTTAGCATATCTTCATGTTTGAGATTTAAACATCTGTTGCAAAAACAGATAAATTCCAGTCAGAATTCTATGACAGTAGTAAATGCACTTTGTCCATTTGTTGTGTTGATCTTATACCCCACATGTCCAAAGTACAATGCTGAAAATTTTTTTTTCCTCTGTAGGTAAGAAAAAAAATTTTAAGTAAGTTGTCAGAAGACACCAAAGTAATGCTCACAAAACTCCACAACTCTCTGAATGAAAAAGTAAGTATAGTTAGATTCTAGTCACTTACCATAGCTAGAACTTTGTGTTATAAACTTCTTTACCATAAAAAATGTAAACCAAACTAAAACTCATATTCCACAGTCAGCTACATCTTGGTAGATACGGGAGACCAAGCTTGGAATGTTTTGCTCTTTGTTTTCCTGAATGACAGTTGCTAATTTAAGACCAACCCTCTTGCCAATTTTTTTGTTTTGTTTTGTTTTTTGTCTGTTTTGGTTTTGGAACCAAAGGTCGAACTCATGACCTCGTGCCTGCCAGGCTGGTGCTTGTGCCACTGAGCTAAAATCCCCAGCCCACCCTCTCCCCAATTTAAAAATTGTATTTAGAATGTAAAATAACATTTCTTTAGGCACTTATGTATAAAACACTTTGGTATTAAATATTTTTTCAGAGCATAGACGACTTTTTTTCTTGTTTGGACTCTGCAACAGAAGCTTGTGATATCATGGTGAAAAGGGGAGACAAAAAGAAGGAAAGGTAACTGAATTAATCGTTAATACTTTCAGATGTGAGACATTGCGTACTTGCAATTTGAATATGATTATCTGAACTTTGATGAACTGTATCTGATGGATATAGATATTCAAGTATATTCAAAGTCTTACTTAATTATTCCTCTCTGACTTTCTCATTGACATAGCAGAGTTCCTTAATCTCATAACCGATTAAGTCTGGGACTTTTTATTAGCTTTGGCACCTTTCTTACAGGAAATCTGATTTAAATATAGGCAGTTCTGTGTGATTCCCAGCAACTTAAAACAAAAATTTATTTTGAGTATCCCTATCCTGTATAATTTCTGTAGTTTTCTAAATTATTCTATCCATGCCATTTAGAGAGAGAGTGTGTGTGTGGGGGGGGGTGTGTATCACCCATATTTAAAGGATCCCTTAAAGTGTTACAGAATTAGAACATTAAACTAGAGAAGCTAAAAATGAATAAAGAAGACAACAGTGGAGATTGGTGAGAATTTCTCAAGTAATACCTGTGTGTGATTTTATGGTTTTTTAGGCAGATAATGTTCCAGCATCGACAAGCACTGTTTGAACAGCTGAAGGTCACAGAAGACCCTGCTCTTATTCTACACCTTACATCAGTCCTCTTGTTTCAGTTCTCAACCCACAGCATGCTCCACGCACCTGGAAGATGTGTCCCACAGATCATTGCTTTTCTTAGTAATAAAATTCCAGAGGTAATACATTTTCAGTCCATTTGAAATGTTTCAAGCTTTTAAATTTTGAATATTTTGAGATGCAAGTCATTGTTAGTATACAGGGGCAAAAACATGCTAACATCATCTGCCTGCTTCTAAGAATGTGAACCGTTAATGAGGGGACTGATTTTTAACTTTAGCATAGCTCAGGAGCCTTCCATAGTAAAGGATATTCTGAATTTGGAAATTATTCTTTCAGTAAGTATGAAAGAGTGTCAGATCTTCTTTTTTCATCCTCTCATTTTTCAAGGACCATTTCAATATTTTGTCCTATACACATTCTTCTGAGAAGCTCAGCCCTTCAGCTAAAAGGAATTTGGTTTCTTTGAGCCTCTTTGTCATCTTGATTTTATCTTTGGTAATGGGATCTAGCTAAGTCAATGTATAGTAAAATGTTCTATTTTCATGTTTTATTTTCCCTGATGTGTAAATTCCGTAAGTGCAAGGAGCCTTGTTAGAATCATCTTTATAAAGTTGAAGACGTTCATTGTGTGTTGCCCTCACAAAATTTGCTTCATCTGTTCTCAGAACATTTAATTGTGTTTCTTACCTTTCCTTCTCCTTTCTTTTCATAGGATCAGCACGCTCTTTTGGTAAAATATCAAAGTTTGGTTGTAAAGCAGTTAGTAAGCCAAAAGAAGACTGGGCAGGCAGAGGATTCCTTGAGTGAAGAATTAGACAAAGAACAACATGATGTCACCAATACTACTCGTAAAGAGCTCCAAGAACTTTCTTCTTCCATTAAGGACCTTGTCTTCAAATCCAGGAAATCATCTGTGACAGAAGAGTAATAACTGAATTCGGTGTATAGTGAGCATTTTTCCCAAAGGTAAAGGTGAGTGGTCACAGGAAATTGTGACTCACAACTCCTTACTACCCCATCCACCTCATGCCCCCGCATACAATTCAGTTAAAATGGTAATGTTATATTTAATATAAATCTTCTTAAAAAATGAATTTTGCAAACTGAGTTCTCCATGGAAGTTTTTATTTTCAGATAAACTTTATGTGGAGTTTTTCGCATAAAAATTATTTTCACATAATTCTAAATAATTGTATGTTTCTGGTTCATTTTCTTCAAGATAATGAATAATACATTTTTGATACTTTTCACTTCATAAGAAAGGACTCATTTGCTATTTTATTTTCAAGGAATACCAATATACTTATACACGTTTAGGCAGAAACCTAAAATGTGGTCATGGCTTTAAAAAAAGAGAAAAGCCTCTAGTGTGTGAGAAATAAAATCACTTATTTTGAAATTAATAGAAAATATTTCACAATCAAAGTGAAATATATAAATATATATATATATTTTTTCCCCCTCCCGTAAGCCTTGCTCCTAGTAAGTACCTATATGTAAATAATTAAGCTGGTTTTTCCAGTGGTGAGAGGATTTAAATCATTAGAACTTTTTTTTCCAAAAGTAGAATCCCTGTTTACATATTTTTTTTAAAAATGTTCTTTTCTAAAGATTACTAGATAAAAAATAACTAAAATAATTCCTTAAGCATTTCAAGCAAAGGAATTTTAAAGAACAAGCTATTATTTATCAAAAGGAATTTATTTTTAATATAATGGTAAATTAAATTTCAAATATTAAAATGCTATTTTATATAATTCCTTATGTGGCATTTAAAACTATATATGTATTTTAAGATGTTTAAAATACAGCAGTCAGGCTACCTCTGCTCCATTTTAGACAAAAGTATTAATCTAGTGAAAATGACTCATGTAATTGCTAAGAATTATTATTCAAATTGATGAGTCTGTAATTTAAGTTTAAAAATGATTTCCATGGATAATTTTCTATTATACCTTATGAGCAAAATATGAAAGTCACAAATCTTCTGTAATTACAGACTCCAATTTAGATTTCTTGATTCAGCATCCCAAGTATTGAACATTCAATCAGTGATCAGCTGTCAGTGAGGAATCTTACCATTTCATTTCAACACATACCAAAATAATCTGTTCACGTTAAACTAAATTATAGAATACAGAAGTGACAGTGAAACAGTTAAAATAATTCTGACTTAATTTGTAAAAATAAGAGACAATGATGCAAATAAAAAATTCTTAATCTCTTTTCATAAAATGTTTTTCATTTATCAAAATGGTTATGTTCCACACTAAAGAACAGTTTTTATTATTTTTGTAAGTAAAATTGTATAACTGACTTTATATGTGAAATTCAAGTTTCATTAGTAAAGTAAAAGTTGTTAAGTGTTTATCTGCTCTGATCTTCATGGACAAGGTTAAGAATATTATTTAAAATAAAGTTACCCATTTTATTAAATGGTCATGGCACTTCCAAAATTCTGTTGTTTTAATTAATACTAAAGTTAATTTGTGGATGCAGTCTGTGTAATATGTTTATATTTTCAATTTTCATTCTGAGTATTAAAGGATTTTGTTTTCTTGCACATAAATTATTTCATAGTTCTCAGTGTCTTTCATTACTTAAAAATTTCTCATTCATGAACCATTTCAGAGCTGTATTCTTCTGTCTGTCTGCTAATTTCTCTTACTACAATTACAATAGAGAGATTGGAAAGCATGCCCACCACTTCCTGCTCAGGTGTGCTGCAGCTACAGAGCCAAATGTTTTTAAAGAAAACCCTCCTGTAGGCCATCTGAATGACCCAGTAAGTGGTATCATATATTATCAAAATCATAGTGCATTTTGATAAAAGAGCCTAAATTATTAAAGTCCTATATGCTATATTAGAACAATAAAATAGTAGTTGCATAATTTAAATACAGAACTG
The DNA here is from genome assembly GCA_004027455.1 of Hydrochoerus hydrochaeris. Classification (NCBI taxonomy): domain Eukaryota; kingdom Metazoa; phylum Chordata; class Mammalia; order Rodentia; family Hydrochaeridae; genus Hydrochoerus; species Hydrochoerus hydrochaeris. Next base: position 33,443 of record PVLA01006858.1, on the reverse strand, counting down.
TCTTGAACATCCTCAAGAAGTGCTTTAGTAAGATCAAAAAGGGCCGAGGATGAGGTCAAGGTGTGCTACAGTGATGTGGAGGATGCTGTGTCCATAGACGGACAGGAATGGGTCCATTACTTTTTCAGGAATGCCACTCAACCTACACACAGATGTGACTGTTGCTACTAGTAGCACGATTGATGTTATTGGGGTGAAGGAGAGAGGATGGAAAGTTCTTTCTTTTGCTATAACAAATGAAGCTTTATCCCTGTTCACATGGGAGAGAAGATAAAAATACATAACGCTCAGGTATACATTTAACTCGAAAATCTGGAAATTTTTGTTTTACAGTGCAGGGAGCCAACTCAGGGCTTCACAACTGCTAAGTGCAAGCACTGTACTACTGAGCTTCATCCCCATGCCCGGGACACTCATAAAGTAGCTGTTAGAGTGACCTACAGTTGAGCCTTGAAGCCTGTGCTAACCAAATGAAGAACAAACAGAAGAGACTCTATGCTCAAAATGTAACCTTGACCTGCAAGCTTTCAGAAAAAAAGTTTTTAATTCCACTTACATCACAAAAAACAACTACATTAAGAATGTGTTGAATTTCTGTACGTTCCTAGTGTACTGTTTTGCCACATTTGCCCCTAGTTGCATCTCTGTGCATCCTAAATGTAATCAGGCATCCTTGCTGTTTGTTTTGAAGAGCAGGCAGCATGGGGTTATGCTGATGATATAGTGGATGAAAGAGGACTTAGTGGATTTAAAACTTTGGATCAGCAATTTCCTGGACCTTACATTACAGCTGAATACTAGGAAAACAAATGTGAATTTTAAAAATACTCTTTTTTTTTTTCCAAACAGGGGGCTATAATCACCAATTAAAGTTTAATTTAGTATTTTGACAGAAGTGAACAGCAGATACTATGGGAGAAGAAATGGAATTCAGTCTTTCAAAGCAGAAAGGCTGCTTGTTACCTAAGTCCTGAAAGAAAAAGGATTAGCTTCAAACTAATAGGAGAAAGGCAGGAGTGTCTTCCTAGGCAGAGAAAACGAGGTGCAGAAGTACTATGACATGAATTGCCATGACATAGACATTTGGAAAGGCGTGTTGTCTGAGAAATAAGGAATAGTAATCTGTAGGTGTAGCAAGATACAGTGGAGAAACCAGCAGGATATCCTGAAATGCCTCGTGCAATAATATAAAACTGTTACCCTGAAAGCATACAGAACCTTTAAAAGATTAAATTAGCCAAGGAAATAAAGTGATTTGACTTCTCTTTTAACAAAGACCCCTTCTGTTCTGCAAGACATTTTTTAAATTTACCAGAATCCCGTAAAATTGCATAATAGTTGTGAAAATCAAATTCTCTTCCACAACGTAGATTTTAAAATGTACTCCTATAGTAGAGAAACAGTGTCTCACACAGAAAGAGAACAGTCTTCCTGACTCTAAAATAGTTTTCGTGTATTCAGAACCTGGTCCACCAAAGAAACACCAAAATCTGAAAGTCCCAAAACTTGTGTGTTTTCCTTTCACTGTGAAGTAAAAGTGGTTTATCAAATTGTTTGACAAGGGCTAGTAAGGGCTACTAGGCCTGTAGCCCTTCTCAGATCTGTTATATAGACCTCAAAATTCAGATAAGTATTTGAAGGCATGAAATGAGATTTACACACAAAATGCAATTGCTTAAATAGTACCTAATAAATGTAAATAAAGTGAACATTCTAGATTTTTCTTCCCTTTTTCCTACCTAAGTCCTTGTGATTTATATTTTATATAAATGATCGGTGTGTTTTTTGGTATTAAAACAATTGGAGATAAAAGCAATATCCTATTATGTATTTAATTGTGTTGCAACCATTATTCACAGCCACTTTAAAAATAATATTAAATGATTTGGAAAATCACAGTGTACTGTATGATAAAAGAGATACAGAAGTACCATGGGGTTTGGGACATGCTACCCCAAAATATTGCATTTTAGCATTTGAGAAAACTGCAAAAGCAGGAAGACCCCTCACACTTTACCTTCACCCTTCTCCCTGGAGCAGGTCACAACCTAAGTCACAACCTAGGGAGGTCACTGTCTTACCTCTCACCTTTCTCCCCTACAGCAGGTCATTTGAGAAGGCCCCACTCCATTTTAAAAAAAAAGGACCATCCTTATCTCTTAGGACAGGGATACATAAAAAAGAATCTGGAAAAGCAGACTTCATTACTATATTGCCCCCAGTTTTATACTCCTTTGTTCACAACTATCCACTTTTTCATCAACCTGAGCATGAAATGTACAAGCTTACTTAATAGCTTGTCTGAGTTCTTTTCTGGAGGCTCCCATGCCATATAAAACATATAAACGTGAATGTGTTTTTCTTGCTAATCTGCCTTTTGTTTATAAGGCCTTGGGCATGACCTAGCAATGGGAAAGAAGTTTCTCATGTCCTATAACTGATCAAAATGCTCTTGGCTTTCTAGTTAAATATGCTGTACAACTGAAATTATATGTGTTGGTAGGTAGTATGTATATATGCTTAAACATTTACACAAACTTTTCCTCATGGTTAAAAATGTTTAGTGCAAAATTCTAGTGAGAGTCCAAGTCATTTTAAATTACCTTTACACATTTTAGATTCTTGTTCCAAATTTTTTGCAAGAAGCATTTTTATAATTGAATAAATGGGTATTTTAATATTAATATTGCTATGTAATGATATAGAGAAAAGATAGAAGAGGTCCAGACTGAGACTGATGCAAACTGTTTTTATGATTAACATAGTTGTGTAAGAAAAGTGAGGACTGGAATTAGAGGGATGCTGAGAAATTTAAGAAAGAGTATGAATAATGTAGAGCCATCAGAAGTTAGGCAGCATTGGTGGTGTTGGAGAATGAGGAGAAGAGTCTAAGATGCTAGCTAGATGATTGTGCCGTGCCCCAGCACAGAAAAAACAGCAAACTAGCGGGGTAGGACGGGGGAAAATGAGCCGATTTATTTGGAAATGATGAGTTTGAAATTCCTAGAGACTTCTAGACTAAAAGATTCCAGTAGACAACAGGATAAAATTATGAAAGCTTGGGAAATAATACCTGATGAGAGTACAGCTTTGAGTGAGAGCATGTGGTTGCTTCTATACGAAATGCTCTAATAAAATGAAGTGTGCTGAACAGAGGATAAAGCTCTAGGGAAGTGGGAAGGATGCTAACAACAAGAAGAAAAATGGGGGGGGTATAACTTTAGGGGAATGAAGGGAAGAGAATTTCAAGAAGAAATTGACGTGACCAGAGATAAGAAATTTCTTTTAAGATTAACAAAGGCCTTTAGGTGCTTAATAAAAATCCTCCATGATCTTAATGAAGTTTTGCGTGTGTGTGTGTGTGAAGTGGTACAAATGAAAGATAAATTACATTAAAGCTGAAGAGGATGGAGGTTCAGAGTTGAATCAGAGCGGATGACCTCGAAAAAGCCCACTGCATAAAGCAAAAGGGCAGTGGCCCCATTGAGGGACAGTGTCAGTTTTACATCTCTCAGATTCTTGCTTTCCAATAAGAGAAAGCAAAGCCTGTTTCATAGTGGTGTCCTGATGATTAAAATCTCTTAACAAAACACACCTTTTCCTTTCAATAAATCAAACTTTGTTTGTGCTAATCATCATATTTTAATTTTACAGTGTCTTAATCACAAAATCAGGCAAGTAACAAAGCATAGCCTTAATTGGCCATGCATTCTCCTAGCTCATATTTGATTGTATTTGACAGAGTTTGACCTCAAAAAACATTAACATATGTCACTAGCACTCGGAGCAAGGGCGGTTTGGTCTGGAAATGGATGGAGTCACCGTAGAATGTTTCTTATATCACCTAGGAAATGACTTTCAACAGAGATGCTAAGAACATATACCACTTACTATATAATTCGTACTACCTACTAAGGATTCCCATAATAGATACCTCATCAATATGCAAGTATATCTTCAAGTCCAATTGCTGACCCCTGTGGCCACTTTCATGTTTGAAGATTTCAAACCACCAGATGAACATCCTTCAATGAAGTCACACAGCATGGATGTGACATAACAATTGTTACCAGCTCATAGGGAAAGAGGCTGAAGCAGGAATGATTAAGTCCACATCACAGGTGCAGAAAGCAGGTAACCACCCTGAGTTAGTCTATTCAAATCGACGGCTAGAATTTCCCAAGAAAAGGTAGAGGCCACAGCTCAGGATCATCTCTCAAGCTGCGACAAACGCCACAGGTGAGAACACGGGCCCTTGTCTCTTTCAGATGGTTCAGCTAAAAGGGTCTGCAGTTTAGCCATCTCTCACCTAAAAGGGTTCTGATACCCACCATAAACCGAAACCAAAAACCGATTAGGAAACAAACACACAAAAATCATTATTTTGGAGAATTTGTTTTATTTATATGCTCCTAATTTGGCTTTATTGGTAGAAAGTTTTCAAGTGTGTATGTGTCTCTATGAACGTTGTGTATTTTAAATTTTTTGGAGACTACGCAGAGATTTTAAATACTACTAAATGCTGGCAGAATTTCCCTTTAAGAAAGTTCTGCAGAGAATTTATTTGTAATTTTAAGTAGAAATTGACAAGGAGTACTTTTTCAGCCCAGCAGGAGTCAGCTATGTACACGTCACAAGGCTTGAGGAAACAGGAATTCTATTTTTTTTCCTACAAAGTTTAAAGGCTGGAGTGGGGAGGGATTCTCAGTTCTGTTCCTTTTGGAGTTGACGTATTTATGTTATCAGTGGGGCAGAATCATCATGTATTCTTTCATACTGTTTTAAGTCATAGGAAGAATCAGCTTTAACAAAAGTAAGTTTTTCCTTCCAAAATGTTTCCTTTGTGCTTTGTTTATGTGGTATTTTGAACTTGTTGAATTTTCTAAGGATGAAATATTTTTATAAACTTTCCAGTGATGAGAACTTCTGCATGGCCAATAAGCATATACGTTAAAGTTTCTTAGCCATTTGAGAAAACAGTTACAGACTTCTATCTGCTTAGCTTTCCAGGTCTCTCACTTGGATTATGAGATGTTTAAGGAGGCAGTGCAGTGACCAGAAATTCTGGAACTGCCTGCTGAATTATTGTAATGGTTTTATTATTTGAGCATAGCTTCATTGTTGTAAAAAGGGGAACCAAAGGGATCCTGGGTTTTATTTGGCTCAATTTATTTGAATGAATAACATCACTGAAGATATTTTATGGCTAAATTTAGACTTGCAAAACGTATTTTGAAGTCGCAAAGAGTTAATGGGATTCTTGCTTTTTTCCAAGAAAAAATCCTTTTACTTTCCAGAAGCAGGCATATACACAATAATTCATAGTTTAAGATTTCCTAAGATTGAATTAAAATATCTGTGTGTCCAATGCACACAGATCTATGATACGTTAAATCTGTCTCATGTGCTGCTTTTTGAAACTAAGAGCATAATAGAGGCAAAAAGCATGAATCCCCTAAGTATTTCTCACTATTTTATTCACACGCTTTTTGTCATTCATTTGAAAACCAAATGAAGTTCCTCTGCTGTCATTTTGCATCAGAAATGTAGGAATTAAAAAGAATCATTAATAAAATGTATAATTCATACACTTAAAGTATAAGAAAACTCAAGTCATTTTGGACATTTCACATCCTCGACAAAGTGTATGAATTAAATTTTAACACAAGTATTGCAATCATGCATTATAGAAAATATTTCTTAACATATGTATAATGATGTACTCTGGAAGTCATGATCCAAATTGCTTGGTGGGGAAGGTAAACTTCGATGCCTGTTTTCTACATTTTTTTCTGCTTAGTCCCATATTACTGTTAGTTGCCTAAACAAGGGTAGCAGATTTATGTTTTACTGTAACATCTGTGGTAAGTTTACCTCTTATTGTTGTACTTGCCAACAACATTTTGAGACAAGCTGGATTAATTTGGGTTTCTTAGGGAAGCCTAGAAACATTTTGCTTACAATATTGAAAATATGTAGTTATCTAAAATATTGCAGAGATGCTTTGATTTTTTTCAAAATGTTTTCCGGAGTAAGAGGCATGATCTCTTCTGAAATGAGAAACTGAATACTTGGACTCACAAGGAAAGTTCTGAGTCCAGGTTTATTCCTGTATTATTATAATTTTTTCTATTTGTCTTAGTTACCCTGTAGTGTAACTAAGGTAGTTAGTAAGGTAACTAGTGTAGAAAGAGTTTTGAAGAAAAGGGGAAAAAGAGGACTTCTCTCCACAAAAAACACCTCAAATCCTCTCAGAACGATGCTTGGCATTTATCTTTACAGTGTGAATTACAGATCCCCTTAGGAATCTGAGAGGATCAGTGGACTTTCTTCTTAGAGAGAAAAAAAAACTGCACACTAGTTAATAGAGAGTCAAGCAAGGCAGTTAAAACTTCTGACATAGACTTTGTCTTGGGACCCCTTTGAAAATGCCCACATAGTTTACATAATTCCCTCTGCTAACTGACCCAGCTAAACAGCTCTTCCTAGCTGTCACACAGTGTTATTCTTAGCCTTAGTAGTTACTGTGCTCCTGTTAGACTAAATTTTTTTATTTCCTGCTGTTGCTCAAGCCAGAACCTGGGGAACTAATTGGCTTCATCCTCTGCCTTTGATATCATAAACTCAAAATGTTATCAACTTTTGCCCCTGCTACCTCTGAAATTTACCTTCTTCGTCACCACTGTTGCTCTGTTTCACACTATTTTCTCCTTTCACTCGGTTAACAGTAGCCCTCTGATTGGTCCTCAAGCCTCTACAATTGTCCTCTCCTACTGCACTTTCCGTGCTAATTATATGTAACACATTCATTCTCAGGGAATTTATCCTCAGAAAAGTAGGGTAGTAGATTAAAACCAAATCTCATCAAACTTTAAGGTGCTCAAAACCACCTGTGGGTTTTTGTTAAGGTGCAAATTCTGGTTCTATAAGTCTTAGTGTCTAAGCTTTTGCATTTCTATCATGCTCCCAAGAGATGTTGATACTAATGGTCCATGAACCACACTGTGGAGCAAGGATTTGGAATATGCTTCTTGCGCCAGATGGGTCATCAGTGCTTACCACTTCTGTGAACTTAGAGAAATCACTTTAGCTCTGTGTCTCTTGTTTGCTTTGTCCATCACATGGTGATGTAGGTGCACCTCTTTTAGGTATGCTGTGATGAATAAAGACACTGATACATTAAAATTACTTGCAACACTGCCTGGTAGAGAGTCAATTTATTCCAAGTCAAGACTGAAATTTTAGCTTGTGTATTTTTCTCCAGCTGGATTTTACTACTGTAGTCGTTCTCTCCTCACCTCTTCTCTCAGCCACACTGAATGTCCATCAGCAAACATAGAATAGGGCCTCTTTCTATGAGGCATCCCCAGGCACTTTTTTGCAATCCACTCTGCAAACAGAAGTACCGCACCTCAGTCAGTCTTATCTTTCAGGTGCTGCATCCTCAGGTACTACTGACCTTTTCCTACCCAATTATACATTTGTCTCTGTCTTTGTGTATTCTCATAATTGGATACATTGTAATTTCATTTCTTTATACTCCTCATGAGATAATATACTCCATTATAGCAAAAGACTGTGACAATTAACATTGAATTTATAGCATCCAACATTCCCCTTTCCAAGGTGCAGGTGGGCAATAAAGAATGAAGGCATTTTATAGGCATGTTCAATGACCAATGAAATTAGAAATAGACACAAGAATAGCTGTAAGATACAGGCAGCTTTAAAATCTGGTTTGAAAAAAAAAGAGAAACAGTGGTTACAATAAACAACCCCTGTAAATGCTACAGTGGGTTCCTGGATTGGACTGTGAATATGCTAGAAAGGAAATATATAGATGTACATCCTTTCTAGCATACACACACACACACACACACACACACACACACACACACACATATATGCATATACGTAAACATACGATTGGCTCTATATGGTCTGTAGAGGATAGATATATATGCATCCTTTAGATACATAGACATCATCCTTTATTCTATCCAGCTAATACAGTGTACTGAAAGAGACTGAAAACAATGTACATGCCACCAAAATAACTATTCTCTTGGTCTTAGGATAATTAATTTGTCTTTATCAGTGTTTAGACATATGAAAAGGATACAGTGAATTCAAGTGCATAGCAACTCCTTACTAATCCATATAAGATTCTGGGATAACTCAGCATTGTTTTAAATTCTTTGAACAAGTCCAGACAGTCAGTGTGAGAGCAGCAGTGTGGTATCAGGAAGAGCATCTTAAGCCTTGAAGTGCAGGCTGGGCTGAGTTCTCTGTGAACTCGGGCAAGTCAATTTGGTGCCTCCCTTGTAATAAAAATATCTTGTAGAATTTTACATCAGCATTATAGTAATACTGGTCATTTTTATTTCTAGTTAAATTCTTTTATAATTCTGTCTCTGCTGGAACTTAAGCCTATGTCATTGGATTGTTAGTAAAGCTTTGAGATATTTCTTTGGTTATTACTTTTACCAGAACGGTACTTACCAAACAGATCCTTAGTTTTTTGATACCTTATTTTGAAATGTTTGCCTTCACATTATTTAATAATATACTTTTTAATATTATTTCTACTTTAATTGCATTTCGGAGCTAAAGATAGCAGTGTAAAAGTGTGTTGGAAAAATGGGCTTCTGGCATTCTTGTTTTGAGATTTTTGTTCTCTTTAATGATCTCTAACAATGTTCATAAGACAATCTAAGTAACATTTCATAGTCACATGACCCCTAATTTCTTTTTTAAAAGAGCACTAACGGTTCTCCTAATTGAGGTATCAAACTCTCATCTTTTGACAGAGGCAATACATACATACATACATTGTCATTCATTTATTTATCAGTCAGCTAAGTCAATATAGAACTATAGAAAATCAAAGCATTCAATATTCTTTATATCATAAAACTCTGTATTGTGCTAATAAAAACGATTAGAGACTTCTACACACAATAATTGTTTATCACAAATTTTGACCAAATGCCTCTCAGCATAGAACAATGCCTTCAATTTTGTGTAAGAATTTTTCTTCACTTAAACATCAACACTTCAACAGATTTGTGGGCATAATTTGCATTTGAAAAAATAAGTGTCAGACACCAAACTGTTATGTTGTCTAAATTAATATTCTATTTTTAAAAATTATTTCCAGTCTTATAATTACATTTAACATAGTTATTTGTCCCCTTGAGCATTTTTATAATTATATCATCATGGAAGAGACTGACCTTTGACCAGTAATTTTTAAAATTGAAAAACTGTATGCTAACTCTGTTCAATATTTTCCTTGTTGTCAAAGTGTGTGCATGTGTGTGTGTGTGTGTGTGTGTGTGTACACACTGCAGAAAGTACTAAAAACTAAAATTTTAAAACTCTATAATCACAATCAAGAGGCTTCACACTTTAGCATATTCTCTTTTAAATTTGTTTTCTATTTTTTAAAAATATGTAATTGGCTATCACATATTTTTTCATTTAAGGCAATATTTTAAGAATTTCACCATTCCTTTGAATACTATTCCACACCATCACAATTCCTTTGAATACTATTCCAAATACCATGTTAATGACATCTAGTATTAACTCATTTAGTAAATAGTTGTATATTTTTTTCAAGCAGTGTGTAGAAAGACCTTTACAAATCCTGTTTAAATTTACTATACTTTAGCAAACACCCACTAAATACAGCTAATAGCACAAAATATGCTCTGAAAATTTAGGTCCGGGGTCAAAAAATACTTTCTGTAAAAAAGCAAGATAAATACTTGAGGCTTCAAACTACTCACCTCCAAAATTGTAGCTGCAAAGAGCCATACGCAGTGTGCTAGTGAATGACAGTGGCCAGGTTCCAATGAAACTTTATTTATGGACACTGATGGTGGAATTTCATATAATTTCATGTGTCAAAAAATATTCTTTTGGGTATTGTTTTGTCTCTTTAAAAAATCTAAAAGATACATTTGTGTATTGTGCCATCCAAAAACAGGCAGTGGCTAGGTTTGGCCCTGGACTCTTAATTGCAGACTTCCACTTCGGAGCTGGTTCCAAGAACCCTACCTACCTGCCAGGGGTCAAGAGACTTCCAACAACACTTACTCTCATGTCACATTGTGCATATTGTTAAGAAGAGGTAAATGTTTTATTGGATGTGAAAGAATTTCTCAAACTAAAAATGATTGAGAAAGTCTCCTGGATAATATGTTGAGCAGTACTTTGTAAACCATAAATCCCTATTAAAATACATTTTGGTTTTTCACTTACGTTATCATGTACACTAAGTGATATGGAAAGATTGATTAGAATAAATAAAAGTATGCCCTAATGAGAATTTTATCTGGGAAACTGATACTCAAAATCTGAAAATCTAATAAACTGTAAAGAGAAAATAGATAACATTTCAAATTCCAAAAGGCACATAAATGTGAATTTATGGTTATACTAATCAAGATAATTGGAATATTTATTATTTTGGTCACTTTTTGCTTTTCAAATATGTTATTCATCCATTCTTCTTTTTTAAGTGTCTTTTTGAACTACAATAACAATCAGCTAATAAGCCATTCTAATTTAACATCTGGTTATTAAAAGTTAGTATATATATAATTCTTTTTCTTTTTGACTTTCTGTCTTTATTCATGTACACAAACAGTACTACAAATAGAAAACAATGACATCATTTTTACTGTGATCTATATGTAGATTTGAAAATTCTATTTAATCATATACTTCTGCCTTAAAGGTCTAAAACATGGACAAATAGACTCAGGTATTATATAAATTTATTATCGATTTTATTATTGTTACAGAAGGAAAAGCAAAGTTGTGTGACAGATAAAGCACTACTCTGGCCTCCATCCTGAACACATTCCTCATGGGGAGGAAACAGCACTCGGGCTCCACAATTTGCTGGTATTGTTACAGGAGTTTGGTGGTGAACACTGTATCCAACCTTCATTTTCCATTAAACAGGAGAGATCATTAACTTGAAATAATGCATACTGTGATTGGCAAAGTCCTGGGAGCTCTAGAACACACAAGCTAGGTCTAATCTGGTAGACAAGTAACAGAACAAAGAAATGAAGTATATGCATGTGTCTCTCTCTGCTAGCATGCAGGCTTTTCATGAGGAGCCTAATTTTACCTTCACTGCTGAACCGATAGGCCAGTGGTGGCATTGATAGTGCAAGGTTTTAACTAAACCTAAAAAACTGAAGTACATGCATTCAGACATCTGCTTGATACTGTTGAGGTTATAAATGAGAGACAGATCAAATGCCAGACTGTGAACAGTCTTCAGTGCTACACTAAAGAGTGTAGATTATGACGGTCATCAAAATCAAGGTGATTCCACATCTAGTAATTTTAAGACTCTGGCTTGGCTTCTTTATTTATGAAAAAGGAAGGGAGTGACTATTAAGCTCTAAAACTTTGTCTTTAGACAAGCATCTGTGCTCATTGCACTATGGTCATTTAATACATGTTTGTGCCAGAAACAAAGCCCTGAACAAGTCGGGAAGATCTCTGTTTTGTTTGTGTAACACATTGGCTTACCCCCAAGAATTTACATGCTGAATGATATTTAGGATGAAAATTAAAATTACACTAAATAGTAACCAATATTCATCAACTAATAGCACATTTGGTTTCCAAGGGAATGGTAACAGATTTTGCCCTCTTCTCTATATACAGAATTAACATAAAAACCTGAGATCAACATATTGTGCTTCCAAAGCTATAAACATAAAATTGCTGAGTGAAACTGAGATTACCTTGGCTATAATATTTTTCACTGGAAGATGCTGAGAAATGACTCAGCCTAAATCTTTGAGACCGAAAATAGATAAAAATCAAATTAAAACTGATTTCAAATATGGAGTGTTCTTCCCCTTTACCACGATCAACAAAGTTTAAACTGTCAAACAAAGTTCATAATTAATTACTGATAAGCATTATCACAAATGTACAGAATATAGTTCTGCTTTGTATCTTTTAAAACATTCATTCTGGTAGGGAGTAAATTATTTGCTTAGACATAAATACTGAAAAAAATCTAGATAGCATGCACATCTCACCCAGACCCAAACACTACTACACAGCACACAAAACACACACCTAGAAATATACATGCACATACACATGCATGCACACACACACACACACACACACACATACCACGTGTACATACACATCACTATCTCATATTTTTTTTACATTAAGATCTACAAAATATAAGTAAAAAGTGGTTTGGGCTTTTCCTTTCCCTTTTCTATACAGAAGAACAAAACACATGCTCTTATGGGATGCTTGGAAACCTGAACTCTGGGTAATAAATTTTTACTATCTTTTGTCAGCTTGAAAAACATTTTTTTTTTTTTTTTGCTCTTCTAGACTCAATTTTTTTCTGATTTGTTTGGTGGGAGGAATAAGATGGAAAAAAATAGGAATTTAAAAAATCTCTCTAGATTTACTGGTTCTGTAAAAATGAGTTTGTATCAAAAATAGTTTTAGGAGGAAGGAAAAATAATAAAATGAGCACTACGAGACCTCATCTCTAAATATCTTACACTGTTTCTATGGAGCATTCTTTTTTCTAGTCTTCCTACAACTTTTTCCTCAGTTCTTACCTCCATCCCTTACTCGTTCTTCTTACATCTCCTTGTTTTCCTCATTGTGATAATTAGGATTTAATTATGAGCAAATTGTTTCAGCAAAATACGTTTTAGTAGCCGGGCATGGTGGCTCACGCCTGTAATCCCTGCACTCAGGAGCCTGAGGCAGGAGGATCATTACGAGTTCGAGACCAGCCTGGGCTATAAAATGAGCTCAAGGCCAGCCTGAACTGCATAGCGAGACCCTGTCTCCAAAAAAAAAAAAAAAAAACTGTCCAGAAAAAGAAAGATGTGTTTAATTTGTACCAGTGTTTAATATTAGGTCAAGTTATATATTCTTTAGCCTGTAAAACTGGTATTTATTTATTTATTGCATTTTTAAGTTTTATTAGTATATTTTAGATATGCATAATGGAACATTCATCGTAGGGAATTTGTACCTGTGCATGACACACCATGTAGCTTCTTTTTTCCCGTTCCCCTCCCTTTAACCCCTCCTCTCCTCCTTATTTACAAAAGCTTTGTTTCCACTTTTTCCTCCTATTCTTTTTCTCTTGTCCCTTCTTCCCCATTCCTGCATCCTTGGTTCTCTTCATGGTAAATTTAAGGCATTTTTAGCTCAACAGCTGCACCTTGAGACCATACTCTTAAGTGAAATATATTAGACACACATGTTTAAGTTCCATATTGTTCCTCTGGTGTGAGAAGCTGACACTTTAAATAAGGACCAAACTGTGTGATAGAGTTGGGAAATGGGAAGAAAACAATCTGGTTTTTAAAATGACAAACTCTAGTTTACAAATTAGGTAGCAAGAACTTTTAAGTCACTCAAAAGTAAGAAGTAAGATTTTACAACTAATTACATAATTCTTTCCTGAATGTATACTAGGATAACTTTGTAATATACTGGCTGTCAGGTATCTTGGCATTAAAGTATCAATTCTATTGGTTTATAATTCATAAAACATCACAATAAAAGAGCTCTTTCTGAGCCTTATGAAGAAGAGCCTGTTAACATGTGAATCTTTTTTAATTCTAAGGTTTATAAGGGCACATTAAAAATTGAGTTATTTGTGATACATTTAATGAAGCCTATAACTTCCTTTTACCATATTCTACCTGGTTTTATAAAGGGTTTAGAGCTTGCTATATCCCTTACAACCAAGATGTAAGCTCACTGAAAGAAACAATCATTTGCATTTCTGTGTACCAGTTGGAGTTAAGTGGTAACTAATACTAACTAGGAAAACAAAACAAAGCAAAACAAAATGGATAAAACCAATGGTAATTTGTAAAGGATTCCTACTTTATCAAAAGTGACAGTGGTTCAAATCAGGAAAACAGGCACTAACACTTTCAGCGATGTACTACTTGGCTTGGCGGGGTGGAGGGGAAGCATAATCATTGTGTCACTATCCATGTGAGCATCCTTTCCTTTATTTTGTTACAGATTCTATCTCCAAAAGTAGTGGTTACTGCAGCCTTTGGACTCTCATTGAGTCTTCTTCAAAGTGCTGGAGAGTGCAAGGCTGTGTTTTGATTATTACAAGTCTCTGTGGCCACTCTAGGTGCTTCTGTGACCCCAGCCAATCCCCACTGAAGACTGGTCACTGTTATATGTACCCCTTTTCACTTACATGAAGTTTCATTCTACCTCTAAATTCTTTTTTTAAAATCTGTCATCTTTTATTAGTACATGTTTGTAGTATACAGTGCTTACATTCCTTGTGGGGAGATGGTGCATGCAACATGTCTTAATCCTTCTTCATCCCCTTTCCCTTCCCTCCTTGTCTCTTCATCTCTTGATCCTCTTCCTTTAAAAAAAATTTTGTACATGTTTGCAGTGTATATTTTTTAAAGTTTTGTACACATTTTAGTACATGTTTACAAGTTGATAGATGTACCTAACATATCCACTTTCTTAATGGTCAGTTGAAAATGTTCATGATTTTCAGGGGCAGGTCACTGTAAAACCTGTATAAAATCACCCTAGTGTCAGCATCCTATTAGGCATTTTGACAATAATATACTCAAAATATTTAATAATACAAAATCTAGATGCATGTTATAGCAAGACCCCATGCCTTTACATGACATTTATAACCTGTCTTGCAATTTTGGAAAATATGTTCATAGATGATGCTTTAGAGAAAATGAGCAAACTAACTTAAAATTATTAGTAGTTATACAAGTAGAAACAACTAAATAGGAAAGTGTACAGGAAATAATGATACAGTATAAGAAAATGATAAAAATTTAAGAATAAATACTTGTTGGCCTGATACTTCTTTAACACTTGGTACTCATCAAAACCCAACTTGGTTTGCCATCAACAAATTTAAGTTAAAAACACTGAGAATATCTTGAAGAAATTGGAAAACAGAATAAGGGAAAAATAGTAAAGGTAGCAAGATTTTATAAGCCTCTTGTATTTTTGGAACTTTGTCTCAAATGCAGGAATTGTCTATTCGAAATTTAATTTAAATCCTTATAAACATCTGTACACATGGTATTTCTTGTTCTTGATTGCAGAACTACAGAAAATTCAGAAAAATCACAGAAAAGCCATCTCAGCTCCTCATTGCACAGATATGAAAACTAAGTTCCAAAAAAAAAGGTGTTTATATAGCTAATTTCTTTCCAGAGAAACTTTGGTATACATCTTCCAGGTTAAATTTTGCAAATATTTAAGAGAAAGTCCCCATGAATTTTAGCTATTCTTTTTTTGATTGCAAATTTGCAGTAAGTGACCTACATAGGACCAGGTTGTTAAATAAAAGCGAGAGAAATTTTCTTTATAATGGGCCAAAATTAGATGCAAGTTTAGTGACCCATTTAAAGACAACATGGGTCATTATTTTTGTCATTCTCTACAACTTGCTTCTCAGCTGTACTCTAAATGACCTATTTTGTCAAGAAGAAAGGACTCTGTGCAACAAATTAGTTGTATAAACTAACACGTATTTTTTTTTTTTTTGGTCTTTTTTTGAGACAAGGTCTCTATGCAGTTCAGGCTGGTCTTGAGCTCACTTTGTAGCCCAGGCTGGTCTCGAACTAGCAATGATCCTCCTACCTCAGCCTCCTGAGTGCTGGGGTTACAGGCATGAGCCACCATGCCCAGCTTTTTCTGGACAATTTTTAATGCTACATTACCAAGTGTGAAACTGTTTATTCATTATATTTGAAAATATTTTAAAACTTTTGTTTAACTCCTCTATATTTTAGGAGCACTGACTTTTAGTTTTTCAAGATTACACAGTGTCACAATGAATCAGCTAGAATGTAATGATTGGAGCACTCAGCAAATTTCCTCTAAATTCCTGGAACATCCATTGTTAACTGAACTTTGTTTGTGCAACTTTAAACTGAGCATATTGCCATTTATTTAAAAATGGCCTGAATAAAGATTGATTTTTTTTTCTCATCCTTTGTCACTGAAAGAAATTAAAGTTTACTTTAAACCATCTAACAATACAAAATAAACATCTTGGTTTTATGATGACCGGTTCATAATCTCATGGTATTAAACTCAATAGTCAAGAAAGTGATGCAAGAAATATTGATTTTATTTTTAATGATGTGCATTCTAACAATGGCAGATGTTTCAAGTGATCATGTGCATCCAAAGACCTTAGCTGATTAATGTATGTTACAGGTTTCTTTCCTCTTTCACATTAGTTTCTACAGAAGCAGATCAAGCTTTTTGCTAATGAACCCAATTTGTCATTAGATGCAAGGGGAAGCAGGTAGAGACAGTGTCATAGTGTGTGGACACTGGAAAGAGTTACTGAGCATTATGACAAGATTTCCAGATAGGGAGATCAGAAACAACCAAAAATGATATGACACAACTAATACTAAGGAATTTTACAGAATGCCTATTGACCATTCCAAGGAGCATAGGAAGGAGGAAACATACTAGATCTGAATTGTTCTCACAGACTTCTTCTCTGAGAAACAATGTTGAATTGAGGATTCGTACACAGAAAAACATTACCCTTACCATGTGCTAAGCTTATGTGAAATGATGTTGGGTAAATCAGAGTAATTTCAGTTCTTGCCTATACCAAAACCTAGCACTTGGTTAAACCTCAAAGCAGCGTTGAGGGATCCCTAAGACAAGGTAGTAACTGGAGTTGGTTTTGCAAGTCACCTTTGATAGGAATAATAGAGCAGGACTGCAGGAGGCAGGAGGGCAGAAAAGACTTGTAGCTCTTGAAATGATTGCAGACCTTCATGGTCAAAATTGTACAGACAAGCCTAGTTATGGAATTAAAATCAGAAATCTGCTATCTAGTTGGACTAGATCTAGATAATATGCTTCATCTTTAAGGAATAGATTCTTTCATTCTTGAAAATATGCTTATACTCCAGTGATGAAAATATATTTTTAAATCCTTTTTTAATTTTTAAAAACAAAATTTTGATGAAATATTGTTATAGTTAATGCCTTATCATAAACTCTACTTATATTTCAGGAATAGCTACTATAACTGCATAATTCTGAATATAATCTCTCCAAGAAAATCATACAGTGTTTTATTTTTCTTTGTACTACAGTACCCAGAGGAAAAAAGTAACCAGATGGAAAGCTCTGGTCAGATGTTCTGTTTCATGGGAGAGTAGTTCTTCAGCTCTCAAGAGAATTTGTGTTCAACCTCTTCACACAAGACATTGAGCTTCTAAAAAATCTGGACTTGTAAAAGCATCCCTAAAGACTAATATCAAACATTCCACCGCAATTATATGATGTTTGTTTTAGGTTATTTTTGATTGATGGACTGTAGTTATGGCCTTAGTTATTTTTAAGATTGTTTGTTGAGTTTTTTTTTTTAAGTGGCACTTAAAGATGGTGGAAAACAGCCTCCTTTTCAAAATGTGAACTGTTGTTATAGTACAGTTCTCATTTTGTACTTTAAAATTAAGTGTTGGGAAAGTTAAATGACCTCTGTAACAGTGAACAAATTATATGCTAGTGCAAAGCAATCAGTACAACATCCGCACTTCCTGATTTCTAACCCAACAACTCAGTCTTTGATTATAAGCAAAAAGCTAAATAAGATACTCAGTCTCACCCTTGGAACCAGAGAAAGAATGCAAAACCTAAAAGTAGAGCCTATTTACTAGTTATTGCAACTCCTTCAGGGTTTTAGAGTACATGAAGTTTACATTTTACTACTGTAAAACTTATTCCATTTGTCATAGCTAAAACACATTAGTAATAAATTTAGGGAGCTTATTTTTCTCACATATTTCACTTAACTTCCCTGAGTCTTGTGAAATTTTTTCACTCGTTACACCACCAGCACTGGAGCTAACATCCTGGACCCTGGGGGACAATGTCCTTGCAATTCCAATAAAGACATGGTAGATTCTAAAGTCAGGTGCACCATCCATGAAAGGCCAGGGCCCTTCCAAAGAAAGCATCTGACAAGCACTTCAAAGACTTTAAAGTGATCAGCACCTTGGGTTTAGGGGAAAACATTTTACTGGTGCTAATACATTAATGACCTACTCCTGCTACCTTTTTGAAATATCTCCTTCAGACAACAAACAAGGCACATGTGAGCTGTCATCTTCAGCCACCCTTGCGGGGAAAGTGAGAGAATTCTCTCTGCCATGGCAGACCCTTAGGGCTCTATCATTTGTTTTCATTCCTTTGTCATATTTGCCACACATAAATAGAAAAAATTAATATAGTATTCAACTTAATATACAGCAAATGCTTAATTCTCTTCTATTGTATTCAACATTTTCTCATTTATTTCACTGATAGAATCATCCTTGTGTATCTGTTTTCATTATTACTGGTCTTGGAATCTAAGTTTTTCATTCATTTCATTTACTCAGTCATAAAACATTTATTGAGATGCTGCTATGCCTCTGCTATACACAGATGAAGTAAATAACATTACCATTCAGGAGCTATCAATGAAGTGAAAGATACACACATAGAATAAAACAATTGTTACAAAATATGGCAGAAAAATAGAACCATAAACAAAGGAGAACAATTACTCTGTCCTGGAAACATAAAACACTACAGAGAGATGGATTTTTAAATGAAACTTGATGACAAGAATCATCATCTTGGATCAGGCAGAGGGATAACAAGGAAAAGTGAATTTCACATAGAAGAAAAGTTATATGTAAAGGCTGAAAGGCATAAAAGGGAAAAGTGTTTGAAGGAGGAGTCAATGGAAGTTGCTAAAATGCAGGTGTTGGGGAGTCCAGGGCTGAGAAATGTGGGTTGACAGTGAAAAGAGTAGAGAAGATAATAAAAGGTCTCTAGGGAAAGCGTATAAGAAGATGTGTCTCAAAAAGGCTTTTTCTGATCTCTGTTTTGAAACTCCTGAGAAATTGAGCTTAGCAACATAGAACAAAAACCTGTAACAGAAATGTGCTTGGTCTTACTCATATGGAGTTTGAAATCTTTATTACCTTCAGCTCAGTGTAAGCCAGTATGGTCCATCAACAATATGAGACTGACTAAAGAGTCTAAGCAATGCTTCTGAGGTTTATTTAACAAGGCAGAGTACCCAATAAACATGGATACTGGTACAAGAAGGAAAGAATTAGGGAAACATGTATCTGACACCTTTACATTCTAGATAATTTCTGTAACTCTTTATTAGAGTGGTATATTATATACTGTGATCAGTGAGAATTCAAAAATGTTCTTGTGCTTCAGCCACCTGCCTGTCCTTGTAGCAATAATACAAATTAAAATCAAAACAAGAAAACAACCAAAGGTAAATCCAGTTCATTATAGCTCAAATTAACATTCTTCATCTACTCTCTGCCTCTGTCCAAGTTTTATATATCAATCAGACAAATTTTGGTATTCAAACTTATGCACTAACATTTCCCAAAGCACTGGAATATTCATCATACAAAATGTATTTAAATTATTCCAAGTTCATTCCTAAAGAAAAGCAGAAACGAATACACAGAATCAATAAAATACCTGAATGTGTAATTGGAATAACCATGCAGCACTCCTAGATGAATATATTTATACAAGTGAAGTTATTTGAAAACAAACATGGAATTAAGCCAGAAACCTCAGAAGACCTTAAAAAGTAAGGTGCTTTTATATTTTGGCAATAGAGCTTTTTGCTTCTATTTAATAATAGATCATGTATTAGAAATGAAAGTACACAATCTTCAATATCATTCAGTGCATACTCTGTTGTAAGACACATACTCAATGCAATTATTTTTATATATTATTATTATCTCCATGTGGAACAAAAAGTTGTAATCAAATCGATGTATAACACAATTTAGAATGAAAAATATATGGTAATTTAGTTTCCTTAGAGAAATAAAAATCCTTAAAAACATATCCACACAGAGTCATTGTTGGAAACCAAGAAGGCCAAATTCACATCTCAGTGCATTTCAACTCCACCATAAGTAAATTACTTCTTACTTTAGAAACTTACATCTGTGATAGAAAATTAATAAGATATATAGGGTAGTCTTTGATTTGCACAAGTACAGTATTAACTGAAACTTTGCATACTGGAATTTATCTTTGCTTTGTGGTTTTATAGTAATTTGATACTGAGAGAGAGACAATAAAAGAAATTATGAGGGAGAAGGGAGACCAAGAGGAGAGAGGAAAGGAAAAGAAAATGGGAGAAAACCTTATATCTCTTCTCCCTCTTGAATCTACAAACTTCCTAGACAGCTGATCCTTCTGTTCACTCAACAAACACCCAATATATGTCCTGTTAGCATAAAAATTTCCACCATCAGCATGCAAAATCTTTCAGTAGATAATGCTACA
Source organism: Hydrochoerus hydrochaeris (assembly GCA_004027455.1). Classification (NCBI taxonomy): domain Eukaryota; kingdom Metazoa; phylum Chordata; class Mammalia; order Rodentia; family Hydrochaeridae; genus Hydrochoerus; species Hydrochoerus hydrochaeris. The sequence continues at coordinate 13,031 of PVLA01006858.1, read as the reverse complement.
TTTGGATTATTACTTCTGATGACAAGTGTAATAAAAGGGTGGTTTGCCATTTCTCCTTATTCTCCATATTCTCATTTTAAAAACTTTGCAAAATAAGAAAAGAATGTTTTTAATACACTTGAAAAATTTAAAACACATTTTATCTTAAGAAACCAAACATCTGCATGTACTTAAAACCCTTTACTTCAGAATTTAGATAATTTTACATTGTATTTTGAGTTTTGTGTTTCTCATCATCATATCTGTTAATAATACCTGTAGCAGTACATATTTTTAATTCTTCATAATCAATTTTTGCTAATTTGGAACTTTATATAAGTACCATCTGGGGTGGTTATTTTTCTGCAGTTTACTGTGCTCTCAGTAGTACAAAGCAGGTCTCCAATGTTTTCGGCTCTAGGGCCAGCTTGGTGCAAGACAATTTTTCCACAGACAGGGAAGGTGGGGAGTCCCATTCTTAACAGGTCATGGACCAGCACTGGTTTTTGGCTAGAAAATTGGCAACCCCTGTTAAAAAATATTCTTTCATACTAAAGAGGTACTTCTAAGTCATCTGTTTTTATAGATGTAAGGCAATACATTGCCTCAAACACACACACACACACACACATATTCCATCTTTCCTTTGATAGATCATTCAGATCTATCAAATGATCAGACAGATCATTCAGATTGTTTTATATTTTGGCTAATATGTTATTTCTAGCCTGATACATAGGGATTCTATTGATATTTATGTATATATGTTGCAGAGAGGAACCTATTAAATTATATCTCAATGCTTACTAATGACACTATGAAAGTTTCCATAATTTTAGCCACTTGAACATCCTTTGTGCATTTATTCAGTTCTTTTCTATTTTTATTCAGTTGCCTATTTTTTCCTTATTGATTTATAAGACTTATGTGTTCTGGATATGAGGTCTTTATTGATTATGTGTTGCAATACCTTTTTTGACTCTATTGGAAGTAATGTCTTATTTGTGTCTTTTGAAACAGGTCCTTTAATTTAGTCTAATCTACTAAATATTTCCTATAGGGCTAGTACTTTTCTTCCTCAAGAAATCTTTTATTTGACCAGTTCATTAAGACATTCTATATTTTTAAAAAGTGATGCATTTTGTCCTAACCTTGTAATCTACGATCTACTGGAAATGATTCCTGTATACAATGCAAAGTAGTAATAGTTTCATCATTTTTATATGGAAATACAGCTAGTCCAACACCATTTACAGAAAAGGCCTTTCTTACTCCGTATCATTCATCACTGTCCTCTAGGTCATGAATCCATACACTTAGGGGTTCGCTTCTCAGCTCTCCATTTTGTTGCAATGATCTAAGTGTCTAATCCTGTATTTATACCACACTGTGCATGGCAGCAATTTATGTTGCATTGACATCTGATTCTACGTGCATTCTCGTCTTGTTCAAGTGGGATGTGGCTATTCCTGGCCCTCTGCATTTCCATAAAAGTGACAGAACCAGCTTATAAAATTCCATAGAAAATAACCTGAAAATATTCAGGGTCAATGTGTATGGCAAATGGAGGAGACCAGCACCTTGAGAATAGTGAGCCTTCAGGTCCATTAATATCATACATCTTTTCACTTATTTATCTGGTTGCAAGGTTTTTGTAGTTTTCTATACAGAAAAGTCACACATTCTTATGACATCTATTATAAAATATATGAGGTATTTTAAATGGTATCAAAAATTATTGTTCAGAATTTTATTTTCCAATGTTTGCTGTTACATTGGAATATAATAGCTTTTTCTACATTGGAATAAAGTAACATTTTATACAGCGATTTTCATAACTAACATAAATTGTTATAATATATTATTCAATCTTTTGAATTTCCTTGACAGTCAGATCCCTACTGTGTATCAAATTTGTTTTCCTATAAGTTCTCCTATTTTTGCTTTGCTCACTTTAATATGCAGCCCATGATTTCTAGGGTAAAAGTAAAGCTGAAAAGGAGCAGTGATTGTGGACACTACATTTTAGTTTTTAAGCTCAGATAAAATTTATAATAACCATTAATAAATATGGTGTTTACTCTTTAAGAAGAGTTTATTTCTATTTGTAAAACAAAGCCAGATTATTGGTTATGGAAAGAAATTCTTTTTCCTCCCTTTCCATCCTTAAAAATTAAAAAAAAAAAGATCCTTGAATAAATGTAATGTCCTTAGTAAAATAAGATGATACTGCAATAGTTTTTTAAAAAAATAATATTAGGAAGTTCCTTTTATTCATAATAATAGTTTAAATTTTGAATTAAAATAAAATTTCATCCAATGTCTTCTTCAGCTGTTGAATTATAAAACCTCTTACTTGCTAAAAGTGGTGAAATACGGTGATTCTTTTAAGAATTTTTAACTGAATGTGAATTCTTGAAATAAAATCAGCTAGATCATGTATATTAATCTCTTCATTTATCACTGGGTGGAGTTTGTTGTTATTTGGAACACGTTTCTGTATTTATTGTCAGAAGTATTATTGGCCTATAATTTTCTTTCATGAAATTCTCAAATTTTAGTATAAAACGTTTAAGGGGCTTTAACTATGAGTCACTCCCTCTTTGTAAGTATTTGATACTGTGGATGTATGACAGGTATTATTTCAACATTATAGATTAAAAACTGTGATAGGTGAAGCCAATCCTTTGTATTTGACTTTGTACATAGTTTTTTCATTATAAATTTATCTAATAATTATCAAAACGTTGTAATTTATATTTCTTCTTTTAAGTTTGAGTAGTTTCACTTATTTTAGAATTTTCTCATTTCAACTCATTTTTTCAGATTCTTTGGCACAAAGTTTTCACACATAGTCACTATTTATTTAGATTCATCTACATAATGATGTATATTCATCTACATAATGTATTTCACTATTTTCTGCATCTGTGAGGCTCAATATGCTTTTACCTAGAAAAAGTTTGGTATTTATTTAAATGTAGATACACTATTAGCAAATTCAGTTTCTGATTGCATGAAAATGTCCGAAATAGTAAATGTTAAAATATATTTTATCTGAGTATGCTGTTCTAGGTTGCATCCTGATTTTAGAAATTGGGATACATCTTTCTATTTTCTATCTTTTTTCATTTCCTGCTGAAAAATAGACAACCTTTTATTTTGTTGTTTTATCTGAAAGTAATAGTTCAAATCTTTTTTGGTTTTTAGTAGGTTTCCCTGATGCGTTCAACACTGTGCTTTTTAAATCTTGGGGCTCATAATTTCAAGGGTAATTTTTCAGCTTTTTAATTTGTGGCATGATTTACTTTGTCAGTTTTGGAAAACAGAACATTATTTTTCAGAGATAACTTGTATGTTTTTCTTCTCTCTCATCTTCTCTCCGTCACTTTTGTCTCTTACTCTCTTAGGTATACTTTCCTAACCTTTTCTCAGGACGCTTCATTTGTATATTTTCAATTTCACTAATTATCTTTTTGGTCTTATCCAATCTTTGCTAAATTTATCTAAGTTCCTCTTCAGTAATTTCATATTTTAGTCCTAAAGTTCATGTTTTATTCCTTTTTGTTGTTTTTAAATTGTCTCCCAAAATTTCTGGTCTTTATCTCCTTGACCACACTGAAAACATACTTACGGTTTGTGTCTTATAACCCCAATATGTTCCCCTGTATAAGTTTCCATTGTCTGTCTTATTCAGTGTGCAGTCATCTTTGACTTGAGTCCAGGTAATTATAATCTAGGTTTTTAGGTTGACGTTTTCTTCCAATATGGTGAGCATCTATTCTCATGTTCATCTAGGGACACTAGTACTAAGATTGTCTTCATTCAATTTTAGGAACTCTATTAATTCAGAGCTGGGTTTCTGTCTCTGAAAGAACTAGTCCTGCCTTTTCCTTATTTGTATGGTATAGCTCTTGAGAATTTTGCCTACACCATGATGGGCTTATCAGATCTATCAATAGAGAAAACACAGATCTACCTACTTCAATCCTTGTCCTCTTACGTATGAGCATTGTCAAAAGGGCTGCTTAGCTTCTCCTCATTAATTTTCTCCTCCTCAATTTGTTGGTGCTTCTTGAAAAAGGGACTCAGATATTAACTTTATCTGTGTTTTTTTTTCTCTACCTGGACTTTGCCCCTTAATTTTTCATGTTTTATTAATTCTACGATGTCTCTAAAGTGACTTTTTAAAATATGTTTTTATCCAGCTTGCCAGCATCAACAGTGACAAAAATCTTGCCATTGTTTTATATCTACCTTCCGATTTTCCTACATGTGAACAGAGCCAGACTTACCTCCTAAGAACTCACTCACTTTAAGAGTCCACTAGATACCTTCAGCCTGTCTGAGCCAAGATTAGGAAAGCCAGTCCATAATATCTACATCGTGACCCATCAGACACACCTTCTCCATGTTGTTCTTGAATTTTATCTTGCTGCAATCGTTCTCCTTTAAATTGGTGTTTTCAATCCCCAATGTTAGAACTACTTAAGAACTGAAGTACTTATTTTTAGTCACCTGGTTTGAGGAGGAGGTGCAACTTGAAGATTTTTAAAATTTTAGCCTGCCTGGAAACCAGTGCCATGCACGGGCCACTGCCAGAATAGGGACAGCCAGACCCAAGCCTCTGTCCATGAGCACCACAGGCGGACTGTGGTGGGGAGGGAACTAGGCCTCACCAGGAGGTGATTCCTGCTTGGAAACCATATAATTTTCATTATTTTGTTGGGTTGGGTTTTGTTCTCTTTTGTTTTGATTATGTTAAATCTGATGGCATGAGCAGCTATTTGAAAGATAGCAAGATATATTATGATAACTATTTTGGATTGTCTGCTGGCTTGTTTTGAAGTCCTTTATTGCATTCATTATTTTGTTCTTACTGTTTCTATTCTATTCTGTTCTGTTGGATTTTTACTATGTCTGAAGGTATCTGCAGCTATTTTGAAGACAACAAATGCATTATGATAACTATTGTTGATTTCCTAAGATTTTGAAGTCCTGTATCACTTATACTGGTTTATTTTGATTGGTTTTATTCTGTTTTATTTTCCTTGGTTTTATCCTCTTTGAAATAAAATAAATAATAATAAATAAAAATAAAAATTTTTTAAATGTTCAGAAATACTATTAATGTTTATTACCTTTCATTTCTCTTTAGACCCTTCCCAATTTTTGTTTAGTTGTTTGTTATTTGTAAAATCCCCTTGCTCTTTCTACTAGATTATAAATTCTCTGCAGATGAGATTTGAATATAATGTATTTTCATATCCTTAAAACTTCTGAAAGATTGTTTTGCAAATAACATATACTTTGTATGCTTATTGAATACATGAATAAATGAATAATGTGTGATGCTTTATAAGTGGAGCACATTAAAGACATCACGTGGACCTTGTCCTTGTCTCTCCTATTTGACATGCTATCAAGTCCACCCACTGTGAATCTATTTATTCTGCTCAGCATGGTAGAAAAGTAAGTGGATATATTACTCAAAGCATTAGTCTTATCAATAGATCACTATAAAATATAATGTGACATAACATTATTCGTGGTTTAAAAGATAAACTGCATTCTCATCTATGGAAACTATTCCCAGTGAATGTAGTAGTCTAGGTAGAATGTAGAAATCTTAGGTAAAAGTAAAATCTAAGGGAGGGAACTAGAGAAATAAAGTCCATTCTTGCTGATTTCCAAACTATTTATTTATTTTCATATGTTCAGTACACCTCTCAATCTTTTAAATGTATGCAATGACAAAAATTTTTCATTTTAAGTATTGTATCAATTGCATGATCAATTTGAGAAAAGTTTTAAGTAAATGTCTAAATTACATATCCCAATCTAATTACTAGTATTTCACTTCCACAAAAGTTAAATGCTACTCAGTTGTGGCATACTGTTAATATTGAGTTTTAAAACACATAATTCAGCATTGATCAAAGATTTTAAATACTGAAAAACAATATTTTCTCCATGTATTTGACAGATTAATAATCAAATACATCTCCCATGGAAAGAATTAGGTGACCTTCATCCTCTTTTCCTCTGTTTCACCTGCTAGGTAACAATTAGAAACAGGCCATTGGGCCTGCCTTCTGGACACAGTTGTTTTCTGAGCCCTTAAAAATATTAATGAAAGGGATCAAGAATAGCAGACACTATAAATGATGCTTAGAAAACAATAAGGAGATAAAAAGTAATCTGACTAAAAAAAATCATAATCTTATCTCTTCAGTCCACTCCCTCCCCATATAGTTAGAGAGGTTCAAGTAGCTTTCAAAATTTTAATGATTCAGTCTGTAATCTTAGTAAATAAGGTGCAAATCTAGTGTCAAGAATAACCATTTCCCAACTTCACATGAAATCGCGTTCTATTCTCTTATTTGTCTTTTCTTTCTTTGATAATTAAGAACGTTTGCTTGCTTGCTTTCTTCCAATAGTTTACCTTCCTTAAAGTCTTCCTAGAAAAGTCTTTCTCTTAGTTCCTTCATAGTCCTCCGTGGTTCTCAGAAAATGCATATCCCTTACATGATTGTAACACCTCTATTTTTAAGAAACTGTATCTGCACCCTTCATATCTCCTTAGCTGAACTAGCATACTCCATGCAAAGGAGAACTGAATTTCTTAGTGTACTTTTCTAACAACAACAAAGAAGAGTAAATGTGCAGATTCATGTCTTCCCTCAGACTTCAATCACCAAGTAAGCTAAAGGAGTCCAGACTCTGTGGGCAGGGAACTCAAGTATCACTGAGTAAATATTCAGTAAATGTTGACATGTACTAAAAGCCTACTGTCATCATTTAGACCTATAAATGCAAAAGCTCATGATTTTGAAATATTGAACTGATTTTATTCTACTCACACTGATATTCCTTTTATGAAAAATAATGGAATAAGAATTAACTTTCTTCTTTTAAAAAAATGAAGAAATATGTTCCATTTTATCCCCATTATGTAGATAGGATGAAGAGGGGGAAACCATTTGGTTTTCTGACCTAGTCACCAAATACAAGCATTATAATGTTATTGTGTTATGATGTCTAAAATAAATAGCTAAAACACTACCAGTTTAGAATTCCTTGTTTCTTCATTTTTATATTAATAGCCTTAGAAAATGGAAGTGGCTTGGGAATACCCACCCCTAGAGAAGTTATGTTTGATGGTGCTATTATGTATATCTACAACTAAATATTAATAATAGAAATGACATTTTCCATAGTAAGTGATAAAAGTTAAATGTACTTCCCTTATTTCACTATTAAAACAAATGTGGTCACAGTAAATGTGAATAAAACTTTTTTTTAGAATCTTTTCAAGAGAATCTGATCTATTTTCCTGCTGTTTCCCAGCCCTTTGGAACTCTGAGTATATTTGATTCACTTGGATAGGACATTTCTGTGGAATTAATCAAACAGAATTCAATGTTCCTTGCAGATAATTTTGGTCATGGTCCACTGGGAAATTTTGACTGATTTTTTATAATTAGTGGGAAAAGACCCATGTATTCCAAATCCTCAGTCTTTTTCTACTTAATAGAGAAGTTTAGCATAACTGTTGTACACAAAATTATTAGCAATATTCTGTGGGAAAATTCATCTCTAGAATAAGAGAAAGAAAAATGTGTAAAAATAACAGTTAAATGTAGTAAATAAAAAACTGGAATCAAAGTGTCTTTAAAAAGCACCATGATAGCTAATCTTCTAACTTTACTAGAATTTAACATTTTTTTTTGAGTTGAAGAACTGGGAAGCATTCATAGATTTTAATATATTCCAGTAAGTCCAAGAACTGTAACCCCATTTTCTAAGAAAAAATAATGTTACTGCTTCTGATAATAATGAAAATTTCATGTTTAATACCTAATTATAAACTTTTGAAACTATGTGTTTTGTTCCCTAATAGTTTTGATAAATTTATAAAATAATCAGAATTTCTTATCCTGCCCCTACCTTCATGTTTCATAACAAACTTCCATTCTGTGAGAGGTCTATGTTTTATTCATGTTATATACATGTAAAGTCAGCTCTGAAGTATAAAGTCTACACGCTTTTTCCTATCAATAATGGTTTTATCTGCACTTCTGCACCTGGGCAATTTCTCAACAATAGGCACAAAAACCTAACAATTGGATCCATTCTAACCTGCTGAGGAATGGTTTTGGTTCTGGTTTTGGTTTTGGCTTTGGCTTTGGCTTTGGTTTTGGTTAGGTTGGTGTGGGACTTTTAAGTGGAGCTGCCCAGAAGACTGAAGCTAGAAGAAAACAGTATTTAAAGTCATCATCAAACTTAAGAGCGGTGAAGCCACAGATAAGAATGTTGTTACAAGAGGGTATTGCAAGATCCTAGGATTTATATATAAATATCTGATTAGGTACCTAGTAAAGATTTTAGAAGTAAAAAAGAAAAACATTAACTAGAAAATAAAAAGGTATTTTTTCATCATTTCTATTCAAATTTCAGTAAAAAGGAGGCTCATTTCCACCACCACAAATCAAGGTGATTTTACAGTGACGGTACTATCAGCACCTGCACTTGTAGCCTTGAGATGAAGGGATCCTCTTTTAGCACACACCACACTCCTGCTGACTTTCACATTAGCTCATGATGAATGCAAGATGTTTCATACAACCAGGCTGATGCTTTTTAAATTTTTTAGCAAAATATACACAAGATGGAAGAGTAGCCTTTACTAAATCACTCCAAGCATCTCCATGACAAGCATGTTTTCCTAAATTGGCAGATATTTTTTTTTTTTTGCTTAAGAAAATATAAATTCATTCAAATACTAGACTGTCAGGGTTTATCATTTATAAACAAATTTTTCTTTTGCAAGTATACAAGAACCACTTTCTTATTCACAGGATTAAACCAAAATGGCAACACGATTTGATTGTCAGCACTGCACATCATCACTTCTTGGGAAGAAGTACGTACTAAAGAATGACAGCCCGTACTGTGTTTCATGTTATGATCGTTTCTTCTGTAACTATTGTGAAGCATGCAAAGAACCAATTGAATCAGATTCCAAGGTAGGTCTTACAGTTCACAGGAGGACTGCTTAAATGTAGCAGAGCACCACTCTGGAATTCCTCTTTTCTCTGCTGATCTTGAACACTATTGAAGCTATTTTCCTAACTTTACATAGCTAAAATATTGAGCTATTTCTGGAATAACCAGAGTGTAATTAAATACGTAAATGTTTGAATGTGTGCTTTTCTATTTAAAAGTCAGCGTCACCTTCACTAGACCTTTACTAAAAATTTCCACTTAATCCCCATTCCTCATACGATACTCAGTATTTTCTTTCTTTTTCCTCTTTTTTGTCTTTCCTTTAATTGGGTGGTATTATATGTTTGTTGGTCCGGGAATGTAACTCAGTGGTAAAAACTTGCCTAGCATTTACAAGGCTCTGGGTTTAATGTTCACCACTGCCAAAAATAAAATAAAAGTTGTTTGTTAAGTCTCAAAGAGTAATAACATATTACAACAAAACTTTAAAAGTATCCTATGAAAAATGTTTTCTTTTTGATTATTTGAAGAAATATTAGGGAATCAGTTTATTTTCCAACAGCACTCAGTGACCAAGAAAACCCCAGGTTCTAACTCTTAATTACTCATAAAATCTCTTCTTTGTAGTTAACACTATCAGTCACAACTTCTCCTAAAGCTAGTTGCACAACCTACTGGTGCTAGAGTCCCAGGAATGTTCTGTTTTATCTTATAAAATAGTCCGTTTTGTTGCAAACACATTTAATTAACTTCTATTTCCTGACTCTAAGGGACTTTGTTACAAAGGCCGGCATTGGCATGAAGCATGCTTCAGGTGCACCAAATGCTATCACTCTTTGGTGGAAAATCCTTTTGCTGCCAAGGATGAGCGCCTGCTTTGCACAGAATGCTATTCTAATGAGTGCTCCTCCAAGTGCTTCCACTGCAAGAGGACCATCATGCCTGGTAAGCTCTCCAGCAAGCTCTAGGCTCTAACCAGAGCTCTAAACAGGGCGGCATTTCATTAAATGCTTGAAGGAGAAGAGTGCAGGGCTAAGGGCCCTGGGTTTGAGAACAGCATCCTCCTTACTTTCTCTTGATCTTATTTCACATGCCTCAGAAAGAAAAAGGTTGTTCATTCGTTATTTGTGAACAGGCAATAAAATACTGTTCTATTTTTCAAAAAAATTTAACTCACAGAAATATTTTGAAACAGACCCTGAGCTATGCAAAAAGACAAAATTCATTCCAAAGATAATACTTTGGAAACCTTCCCTTGGCCTGCACAGTGGCATAACAAAGAATGACTCATGGAAGGATACCGGAGTCAAGCATTGTTTTGTAGCAAGCAGTACACAAACTGGTATGAGGGTCCATAAAAAGCACACCACTGTTGGCAAGCACTGATTATTGCTGCAATATAGTTTGGCCCTTTTCTGTATTCTTCTGAACAGAAGTATAAAAAAGATTCCCTTTCTTTCTTTCTCTCCCTCTCTTCTCTCTCTCTCTGTCTCTCTCTCCCTGTCTCTCTCTCTCCCTGTCTCTCTCTCTCTGTCTCTCTCCCTCCCTCTCTCCCTCTCTCCCTCACTCTCATTTTCTTATTATAGATTCAAATGATTTCAAAAACCATAACAGCATGACATAAAATCCCTGGGCATTTCTAATTTATCTAAACCCTGTATAGCCATTCAAATTCTCCACTTCAAACATTTTCGCATCTCCAGTTGCAGCTTATGCAGGCTTGGAAGAGTTTTCGGTGAATGAGTGAGCGATTTAATGCCATCATGGCTCAATTGTATTACTTTTTCTTTCACCAGATGAATATTTCTGGAACTGAAAAAAAACCACTGTTTTCTAAATGGACAATTGATTTATGACTTTTATGTTTAAGATATATTTTAAGTAATGTGATCTATAATTGCTTAAAGAATATAAAGTTATGCCTGATTTATACTAAAAGGTTCTTACTTTTGGAATTCAGGTTCTCGCAAAATGGAATTTAAGGGAAACTACTGGCATGAAACCTGCTTTGTGTGCAAATATTGCCGGCAACCAATAGGGACAAAGCCTTTGATCTCCAAAGAGACTGGCAATTATTGTGTGCCATGTTTTGAGAAGGAATTTGCTCAGTACTGCAACTTTTGTAAGAAGGTAAATATCTATGGAGGATGAGGCTTATAGAACCATTTAGACAATTACATTTAACTACATCATATGTTGAGAATGAACTTAATATTATTGTTATATCAAACAAACATATTCATGTTAGTTTTAAATTTCTGCACACCCAAAACCACAAGTCATTGCAATGGGGTTGGCTACTTAGTTTTATTAGCCATAAAATTCCACCCAGAAAAGTTTAACGTTCCAAGTAGCTCAAGTGATTAGATATTCCAGTTCCATTTACTGCCTTTATGCAACATTTCATGTGATCTGAGAGCACACAGCTCTCTTTGAACATAGAATATTTCTTTAAACAAGAATTTTGAGCCATTCAATGTTAACTGTTTCAGAGAAACATAGGTTTGCCTCACGGAATGGCTAAGTTTAACACCTCATTATATTCTAGTGAAGCAAATGCCTTATTGGCTTGACAATTTTGTGTCTTCAAAGAATAAGCTGGTAGGTTTGAGAGACTGACAGGATTATGAGGGAAATTCAGTAAACATAAAGAGACACAAAAAAGGCCCAACAGCTGCAGGCCCCTTCATTTCTGGTTCAGAACAAGTATGATTTTCTTAACTGGGTCTCCATTCAAAGCACATTTTCCAACAGCAAAACAGTAATATTTTAGAAGTTTTGTCAAATTTTTTTTTAGCTTCTAAGCTTTTATATGAAAAATGGCTTGTGTCTATCATCTTGATGAAGCATGTGTTTCATAAAATATATACTGATGTTCTGAAAGAAATCCTTGACTGGTGAGGCTTCACAAATCTTAAATGACACTATAAATTGTGACGAGAAAGCTGAATCATGAAAACACCTTGGATTAGTCCAGCAGTTCCGAAACATGTGTCCTGTGGGCTGCTTCGCCAGATCTCTTAAGACCATGTGTATATTTGTATGTGGACAGCTCAAAGTCTCATTACCACATTCCATATTTTTACATGATTAATTACACCAGTATTGCATTTAAGTTGGAACAAATGCAATTTCCTAACTTAAAACTATTGAATCGCACCATAATGATAGCTGAGAATTACAGTGGAGTATGACATGAAATCATCTAATACCAGAACACCTCGATTGCCTTACCAAAACACGGACTTAGAAAATAATGTTACAGCAACAGTCACACCCTATGGCCCTGTGACATATCCACCATCACTGAATTACCACAGTCAGTGATACGCATTTAAAAACAGGTGCTGGAAACAAAATGAATAGGTTTATCCAGTTTTGCGAGACACCTACGTAGCCAATTTTAGGCTTCATTTGTTAATGACTTTGGCTAAAAAATTAATGATATTTGTGGGAATCATCCTAAAATGTATTGAATACAATATAAACTTTCTTTCTGTGCTGCTATAAAGATTCAGAACAGGAACTTCTCCAAAATATCAGGGTTGAGCACTATCTAGTGGAAAGCTCTAGCATTTCCCAAGTTAGGGAAGACTGTGACTATATTTAAGATATGATTTGATGGCATCAGAAATTTATGAAATGTTGATGTTGGGTAGTAAATTATGATATACATTATTATTTTCTATTTAATTTTTAAAACCATAAGTTTCTGAAATGCGGCCCCCTTTTCCGTCCATGCCGCGTCCTAGTCCATCCACGCCTTGTGACAAGGTCCATGGGTGGAGGAGAGCGCTTCAAGGAATCGCTTCTCCAGGAAAAGGACGCCGCATGTGGGAAATGCGAGCAAGGATCTTGTAATGTTTTGTACTGATAATTGTAATTTGTGTAATTCACATATATATATTTTCATGTAATACTCAATATGAAATCAAAAATAGAAACTCCAGAGGAGTTACTAGAAACCTTCTAGATAACTTTGTGAAAACTAATTGTGAAATTTTACCTTCTGTGAGTAGTATGAGAGAGTTTATACAAAAGCT